>PVHP010040015.1:0-16061 GCA_004024765.1 Zapus hudsonius | reverse complement strand
GAGAGAGAGAGAGAGAGAGAGAGAGAGAGAGAGAGAGAGAGAGAGAGAGAGAGAGAGAGAGAGAGGTGCACTAGGGCCTCTAGCTGCCACAAACAAACTCCAGACACATGTGCCACCTTGTGCATCTGGCTTTATGTGGGCACTAGGGAATCCAACCCAGGTTATTAGGTTTTGCAGGCAAGCGCCTCTACCACTTAGCCACCTCTCCATCCTGGAAATCACTTTTAAAGTTACAACTACATTTAAAAACATCCAGACATGGTGACATGCAACTGTAAGTCTTAACACCTGGGAGACTAGAAGGAGGATCATTAATTCGTTCCATGCCAGCCTAGGCTACATAGCAAGATCTTATCTGAAAATGAAACAGATTATCACTTTCTATATCTTTTTTTGAGGTAGGGTCTCTAGCCCAAGCTGACTTGGAACTCACTCTGTAGTCCCAGGCTGGGCTCAAACTCACAGTGATCCTCCTACCTCTGTCTCTCAAGTGCTGGGATTAAAGTCACCATACCTGGCCTTCACTTTTTATATTTTAAATGCGCACAAAATTTCATATAAAAAGAAATAAATGAGGAAAAATAAAAGTGTTCCTCCCTTTTATCCCTCACTGTCTTATTTTTTCACTGCACAAACAATGAAGAGGTTGGTCTGTATAAAACTTTCACAGTGTATTTGTGTGTGTACATGAACATTCACTTATAGTACCTTTTCCTGCATACATGTGATCATTCCACATATAACTGTCTTACAACATACAATTCGAATTCATGCATCTTTGGTACCTTTCAAAAGGAAATCTTCAAAACCTACTCTTCTTGTAAACAGCTGCATAATGTTCCCATTCATCCATTCCCCCACTGGCAAACATTTAGGCATTTTAGGCATGATTTTTTTTTTAATTTTTGTTTTTCTCTTACATGTGTTGAAGGGAATAGCTTCATTCACACTCTTTCATCTACCTGAAAGATTGTTTCTGGAGCAAGACACCTAAAAAGTTGGAAATTGGGTCCAGGGCACTCTACTGCTTGCTAAGGTTCAGAAAATGCTAGTACTTTTCATAGCTCACTAGGAAAATCGATCCACAAGACTGATTGGGAACAGGCTGTGTAAGAAATTGTGTTCTCCTTTTCAGCATGCCAGAGATCAGGGAACACGAAGTTTGGCCTAGCCTTGCTAAGTTATCTGGTCTACAAGTCCTGAATCTTGGGGTCATTTTTTGGGCTTGATTTGGGGGGTGTTTTTGGCTACATGCTTCAAAAAATGTTATTTTTCTGTTGCTCTCAGTCAACAACTAGTAGGGAGCACTAACTGTGTACCAGTCACTGTCGGGGACTATCAGGCATGCACATAGTAGTATTCAGCTACATACTTAAGCCTTAGAATCGCCTATCTATTGACTTGATCTTCCCCCCCCTCTCTCACACACAGTATGTTTGTTTTATGTTCTAATTAAGGTTGTAAGGAAATGCTTTCCTTTACTTTTGATTCTGTCCCAATTATATTTCACAAATAATCCTCTTAAATAGGTTAGTTCATTGTTTATTTTTTGTTCCTATTCATATAAATCACTCTATAGAAAAACATCATTCTGTTTTCACAGAAGGGAGAAAAATAAGTTATTGACACATCACCATTTGACTGCTTTCATTCCCATCCTCATTGAAAACATCTCAGCCACCCAAGTGAAGTTTATTTAAACTCCCCAGCCAACCGTGCAAACAAGACCCCTACAGCTAAGGAGTTTGGAGGAAGAAAGTACCAAGATTATCTGCTACTTTCCTATTCTCTCACCAGGGTTGAGAATAATGCTTTTCATGTGTTAATTCCCTGGCTAGAGGTTTGCCTTTAGTTTTTGTGCCTTGTTTCAGTTCTGTATGTTAGGAAGGGCACAGCAACTCAGAGCTGACAAAGAATTTTGGAAGCCTGCTACCTCTCCGTGTCTCCTTTGTATATCATGTTGTAAACAAAGGATCATTTGATTTTGGAGTCAAAACCTCTTCTGATTAAGAACCCCACCCCACCCCATTTGTAGCTAAAACTCTTTCACCATATGGATGTCCTTATGTGGATACACTTCTATTCATAAATGCTGGTACCCAGACTTGCTCAGGGTGAAGCATACTTCTCTATTCAGGCAGCCAATCTGATAGGCACTCCCTGCTCGGTTCAGTCAAGCTTATCGCTGGCCTTCAATTCATGTTGGGAGTTTTCTTATTATATTAATATGAATTCTTATTGAATTGGACCCAAATGCTAGGATTTCAAAATGGGTTAAGTGGGTTTTTCAACTTTGTGTAATTTGTAAATCAGATCAGCATAGAATTTATGCTTTGTCACAGTAATATTGGCAAATAAGTTGAGCAGATCCTTTAGGTTTCCCACTTAAAGGCTTCCCTCTAGAAGTTTCCATTTATCTATCTACTAGTACCTCTGAATACATCCATAGTCATTAGATCAGTGAAGGAACCAACCAGTGGTATATTTTGTAATCCCCAATGACTTCTCATGGCCATGATGCTTTGACCTAGACTTTCTTGACATATTGAAGTAGTTTGTCCATTGGTTTTCAGGTGGGTTCTCTTATCATAAAAGGAAATGACATCTGGCATGAGTTGTTTTTATAAAACTATATCATCTTGTTATTGCTTCTTCCTTTTCCAAGTGCTCACAAGCCGATAAATCTTCTTATTGATGATGGGCTCTGAAGTCTTGCTTGGGACAGCTGTTAACACTAGTAAGATTATTATTTGTGACAGTGGGAACTCTATGTGCTTTGTTTTCTCTCACCTCTCCCAGGCCTTCTTTCCCACAAGTATTCCTCTTTTTATAAACATTCCCCCTGCTGGGCTGACTTTCTCTTTCCCATTTATTTAGGTCACTGCCCTCAGTTTTCCTAGGTGAGAACTACTTAGAGTGGTAATGGGCTAAGGTGTTCTTGGCAAGAGCAATCTATTTGCTTTTTGAGCAGTGTTGAAATCCCAACATGTGATTAGAATGGTGGTTATTTTGGGCACTATGGCAGGTTATTAATGTAGTGTGGGTGGCTATTTTTTTTTGTTTCCTTTCAAATAGGTGACTACCCATTATAGTCCATACATGGCTTTCTACCAATTGTGTTGGAGGTGATTTCAAGCCAAATTGATTGATTGGCTAATTGCTTGTGGTCATCTGGCTTTTCAGCTGCCTGTGTAGCATCCCTGGAGGTGATTAGTACTTCTGGAAT
The DNA here is from genome assembly GCA_004024765.1 of Zapus hudsonius. Taxonomy (NCBI): domain Eukaryota; kingdom Metazoa; phylum Chordata; class Mammalia; order Rodentia; family Dipodidae; genus Zapus; species Zapus hudsonius. Next base: position 12,835 of record PVHP010040015.1, on the reverse strand, counting down.
GGAGGGTGTGAATTTTCGTTGTTTGTGGTCGTGGCTTTCTGAGTGGGAGCAGGGGTTGCACTAGGTTTTAGTCAGGAGTGAATCATTTTTACTTTAAAATGATTACTGAGAATTGATGAGACCCTTTTACAATTATTTTTGAAAAGTCCATTATGGAGGAGTTTGATATACAATTGCCCTCTAGAGTCATTTAAAATGGTCAGTTGGGTTCTGTAGATTGTGTGATTAAACTCATTGGTAAGAAATAGCTTCAAGGAAAAAGCAACTGGAATTTCAATTGCAATCCTGTACCAGCATACATAGTGAAATATTTTGCAACCAAGTGTTACACTGATAAGAATAAATTCATTTTTCACTATTAAAAAACCCTCCTCATATGTAAATGTCATGTGAAAACTATCAGTATCTGACAGTGATTTAGAATCATCAGAATATCAAAGTGATTTTTCTCTTTTAAAAATCATATTTTCGGGCAATTTCCAGGACAGACTGACCAAGCAGAATATGTCAGGATCCTGCCATTTCTCCCAACAAGCCTGGCTGTCATTAGTGTCAGCCCAGTGATACTACCTGTGGCAGTAAAAGGAAAGCTGAGTGCATCTGCTTGCTTCAACCTTTCCTTGTTCCTAATTAAGTGGGAGCTGATGTTATCATCTCTGGGCCATCCAGCTTGAGTTTTGATATGCTTCTGCAATGCAAATAAACACTAGGCTTGGGCCACTGCTGAGCCTAGGGCCAGGAAGCCTTGGCCCAACCAGCTGTTGTGCTCCATTTGTTCCCATGCTGTTCAGGGTGGTCTTCCTATCCTTTGACCCTGTTAACTGGCTGTACAGCCTTTATCTTAGGAATGCTAATAGTTTGGCCTCTTTCTGTCTTAGATCCAAGTCTTAACTAGTGGTGGAATTTAGGGTGGGCTAAAGGGGAATGGTGGCTGCTCCTCTCCTCTGTCCTTCGTATGTTGAGAGGTACCCTACTTTCTATTTTGAGGTGCGGACGGAGTGGGTTTCTAGACAGGAAGAGGTTTAGGTGTGCTTCTCCTTGAAATTTAACTTCATGGCATCTTACAAATGAGAGAGCAGAGTCTGAATTCTCCTGGTCCTCATCTTTCCCATCTGAGCTTCTAGCCTGCCTTCTCCACTTCCTGCCTTCAGAAAGTTTGGGTTTTACTTTTACTTGTTTTTCTAGTCTCAGTCTGTCTCTTCTCCCTGACTGAACCAGGAAGATTGCGTTTCCTAAAAGGAGATTAGATTACTCTTTGCTGGAAAAGAGAAACTATCTCTGTCATGGGTGTGTATGTGTGTGTGTGTGTGTGTGTGTGTGTGTGTGTGTGTGTGTGTGTGTGTTGGCAATGGGTGAATGTAAGACTTCTTTTCTGACGTATGTTTTAATTCTAATGGTCTTCTTTCTTGTAAAACTTGGTTTAAATCCTGACCCTACCTCTGTGATCTTAGGTAATATATTTAACATCTTACAGCTTCTGTCTCTGTTTTAATTTGTTTATTTAATTAATCAATTAATTTTTAAGATAAGGTTTCATTATGTTAGCCCAGGCTGGTCTTAACTCACTATATTTCTTCAACTTCCTGGGTGCTGGGATTATAGTCATGCTGATCCCCCTTGTAAAAATGGGGAAAATAAAGAAATCTGTCTCACAGAGTTGTAGTTAGGACCAAATGAATAAGACCAGGGAGCCCGGGGTGGGGGGGGGAGTGATAAAGGGGTGGTAGGTAGCATGGTACCTTTGTAGTTACTTCATTTGGTGCCTAGTAACAGACAGAACTAGGGAGAGTTGATTTTTTTTCTTCTTCTAAGGATCCAGTGTTTGACCTAGAGGAAATTGCACAACCTGCCTAACCCCAAACTGTTTCTGTTCCCAGAGAATAAGTTATATCTTCTGAAGGGAGGGATCAATCAAAGAGCTGTCTTCAGCAGTGGGAAGTGTCAAGAGAATAAACAGCTGCTCCCTCCACCCCACACTCTCTCCTGCTGTTAAATGACTCTAGGGAAGAGGAAACCAGTCATCAAAGGCTTCTGCCACCTGTGCACAGCTGGTAGTTCCTGAGGTCACCCCTCTAGTGACCAGAGCAGTTTAGAAAGTATCTACAGGTCCAACTCACTGATATATCCATTACAATAAGGCCTAAGGGCTTATTTAGTTGCTCCAGCCCCAGAGCTAGAAAACTCCTTTGCAAGCTGGACCACAACTAGTAGAAACCCACTTTGTAAGTGGGGCATACTACATCTTGTACAGGGTTATTTTGAGAACAGCATCCCCTGAGAGACTCTCAGTGGGAGGAAAAGAAGCAAGACTAGGAGTTCTCTCTTCTTTTCCTCCATTACTTCCCTTAAGAAGGAAGAAGAGAAAGTGATTTCCCTTGATCTTCTTGCTGCCAAGCATCATTCTCTCCGTTTGTTTTTTGACTGCCACATTTCCCTTTTCCTTGGGCTAAGATTCCAGGAACTAGATAGAACTCATTGTCAACAGGGGATAGAGAGCCTGGTAACGAACAGAGGGCAGCAGAGGGCCAGAATTGGCTCTGGGACTGCTTAATGGCTGGATGGCAACCACACTGGTTGACAAAGCCCAAGATGCCACAGGCTGTTTCTGGAGGAGGAGGATGTCCCAAACAGGAGAGGTAGGCACGGCCAGGAAATTCTAACAGATCATGATGGAGGCACATCACATGATGAAGGGGTCAGCTAGGTTGGAACAGAGTGCAATGTTCCTGGGTATATATATAGAGTCAAGGTTTTGTAAAAGGAGATATTAGATATTGTGCCACAAGATCAAGTCAGAACCAATACTAGAGTCAGGGTTCAACACAAAGTTGTTATAATTAGGGTTCAAGAGCTAGAGTTGCAGGCTGGAGAGATGGCTCAGAAGTTAAAGGCACTTTGCTTGCAAAGCCTGACAGTCTAGGTTTGATTCCCCATTACCCATATCAAGCCAGATGCAAAAGTGGTACAAGTATCTGGAATTCTTTGCAGTGGCAAGAGACCATGGTTGACCATTCTCTCTCTCCTTGCAAACAAATAAATAAATAAAAAGAGCTAGAATTGGATTGATTTAGCTCAACCACTTACTCAGTGTCTCTCAAGAACATCACAAGATCATGGACTTTGGAGTCATGCAGGAACTGGGATTGGAATCCCTGCTCCACCATCTATTAGCTAACTAATATGTAACTTCCTGTTTGGCTACTCAGGCCTTTCTTCCTTGCTTAGAAATCACATGCACAGAGGCTTAAGAAATGTTTGCTGAGCAAATCATTTTTATCCAGAGATGGTTTCGAGCAATATATGTGTGACTGATTCTATCTGCCTACCTCAAAGTTCTAATCCATTTGTTTTACTATTTGTTTTGGTCTTTTGTTTAAGTTGATTAGAGCAATTGTCTGGTGCTTCCTTGATTTTCAGCCATCAGAGACCTGATTGTTAGGGTCCGTGAATTCAGTTAAGAAGGGCCAGAGATCCGGGGTGGCGGGAGAATATAAATGTCTTAGGGAAGAAGTCTGTGATAAATTAACTCAGATGAAAATTAGGGAAACAGTACTTTTTTTCCAAAATGCAGTACCACCATTAATAATCCTCATAACACTCCTGTGAGGTAGGTCTACATCCTTTATAGTCCAGAACTGAGGCAAAAGTCAAGGAAATCTGCCCAAACCAAAACAGAATATTTTGGCTTATTAAAAATGGTGTCTTGGGGCTGGAGAGATGGCTTACCAGTTAAGGCATTTGCCTGCAAAGCAGAAGGACTTGAGTTTGATTCCCCAGTGCCCATATAAAGCCAGATGCACAAGGTGGCACATGTGTCTGGAGCTCATTTGCAGTGGCTAGAGGCCCTGGCACGCCCATTCTCTCTCTCTGCCTGCCTCTTTCTGTCTCTCCAATTAAATAAATAAATTAAATATTTAAAAAATGTTGTCTTTATCTTTTTATGACTCTTTCACTAGAAATAAGCTGAAGAAAAACTTGATTAAATAAAAGGGGCGTTTTTACATATTTTTATTATGAATAAGTATATAAATTGTATGAGCAAATATTGTGACTGTGTTCCAGTTTCCCTCTTCTCTGTCCCCTAACCACTGGGGTCCGAATACTGGATATGTCCATAGGTTAGGCGGTTATGAACTGCACCAGAGTTCTTTCTTTTTTGTTCTTTCTTTTTTTTTCTTCCCCCTTTGTGTATTGTTGCTGAGGGGGGCAATGTCTCTGGATATTCTCCCCCACCATGGCTCTTACAATCTTTCTGCCCCCTCTTCCGCTCAGTTCTCTGAGTCATAGTGGGTGAGTTTTAAGTCTGCTTTCTTGTTGAGATCTTAAGTACCTCTGGATCTTTGCCCTGGGTTGTGTTGGGAATTGTTGGTGTCTGTCTCCATTGACCTTTCATGGGTTATCAGACTTGCTGTGGTGATTGGACTCCTGTTAGTTTCATCACTTTCTCATAGGTTTCATTTGGGCCCAGTGTAAAAGCCAGTGAGTCTTGAGTGAGGGCAAAGTATGAATGATCTTGTTAAACATCAGAGATCAAGTAAGTGCAATGTAGGTTTCTGAATCAGAGCACAGGACAGATTTGCAAATCTGGACAAATCCAAATAAAAGTGGTAGTTAGTTAAGAGTGCTGGACCATTGTATTTTAAATTTTGACAATCAAGGATTATATAGAATGTTAACACGTTGATTGCTGGGGAGACCACTCAGAGGTTAAATGTACTTGCTTACAAAGTCTGGCAACTTGAGATGGATTCCCCAGCACTCATGTAAAGCCTGTTGCAAAGCGGTACATGTCTCTAAAATCCGAATGTGCTTAAGACAATGGAAGGCAGACCCAGGAGAATCTGGAACTCTGGGGCCAGACAGACTGGCATTGGTTAGCAGCAGCGAGAGACTTTGTCTCAAAGAAGGTAGTAGAAAAACATGGATACCTTGAGGTTGTCAGCTGACTTCCACATGCAGGCCATGGTATGCACACATCCATATGTCCACACACACAAATAAATAAATAAATTGACAAACATTAGAAAATATTAGGGGAAGCTAGATGAAGCAAATTTTGTAACTCTTCTGTAAATCTGAAATTACTTCAAAATAGGGTGTTTTTAAAATTAAGTTGGCCACACTCACTTTCAGCAGCTGTTCATCTTGTGTCTGACAATATTTTGGAAATCCATAGGATACTTCCTACTGCATATACATTTTAAGCTCCGCCCTTTGTCCTTTTATCAATATTCTTGTATATTTTTATATACCATCAGAAATTCACCTACATGTGATTGTCAATATGGATAATGTGCTTAAGCAGCCTCTTAGTGATCTACATTGAGGTTCTTTCCAATTTTATGCTAATATAAATCAGGATGCAGTGACCACCTCTGTATATGTATCTTTGTTTCCATGGGGATTAGGACCTGGGGATAGGAACAGGGAGGATGGAAATGGGGGTACCATCACAAGACTTGCTCATATAATGTATCTGATTATTGATAATAAATATGTTAAAAAGAAATTAATTAAAAGTACCAATGAAAATCAGAACAAAAATGTGAAATAACTGTGACAAGAAACATAAACCTTAAAAAAAGATCCTCCAGCCTGCCAGTACATCACTCTCCAGAAGGGTTACAGGAAATTTCTTCTTCTGTGAGCAGTGAGCTGATTCCTGATCACAGCAGATCACACTGATCACACCTCATAATCAGCACTGAGGTTTACTAGCAGGAGAAAATGTCTTGCTGTCTCATGAACTTGCTTTAACTCATGTAACTGTTAAGAATCTAAGCTTCAGTCCTATGTTTTTTTAAAAAAAGATAATTTCTCAAAGTTAGCATTCAAAATAATGAGTTTCAGTGTGCTCTTTTCAAGCATGTCATTATAATTTATTTTATTCACCCTGCTCTTTCATTGCCATTCTCCATGACCCCTTTCTCCCTCATGTTGGCCCCTTCCTCCTATCAATTAGCTGTCAATTCTGCTTTCATGTGGGTTTATAATGACCAGGCTTCTTAGTTTTTTTCTTCTGACCTTTATTCTTTAGTCATAACTTCTGTGTAATTTGTTAATATGGTAGATACTTGGGATATTACCTTTTTAAAAAAAATCTTGCTGCTAGAGATTTTCCTATCATCTATCTATCTATCTATCTATCTATCTATCTATCTATCTATCTATCTATCCATCAATCCATCCTTGTATCATCTATCCTTATCTGTGTCTCTCCCAAGATGGCTTTTAACTTGAGACCCTCCTGCCCCAGCGTTTGAAGTACTGGGATTAACAGTCCTGTACCACATCACTCACCTTTGAGAGTCCCTTTAAGTTTATTTCAGGAAATTGTTTGAAATTCACAGACAGATTTTTAAAGAATTACTTACACATACTTTACACATACTTACACATATTTTACCACTGATGCAAAATCAATTTGGCAATTTATAATCTTACATTTCATTATGAAAGCATATTATTCTGCATGAAAGCTACTAGAAAAATAAGAGATTCCTGAAGCCCATTTACTCCTCTTCTGCTCAAGTAGTCATAAAGGAATAAAACCAATCATATTACTTGCTATTTTGAGAGTTTTTAATTTATATGATTTAAGAAATGTACCAAGTACACAATTTCTAATGCTGGTTACAAATCTGAATGTTGAATAATACTATGAACATTAAAAAGTAAGAAATTTGTCTGAAGAGCTAACTTTTTCACATACTTTAAAAAATATGTTGAAGTATGTTAGCTGAAGGAAGATTGCCTACATTTGCAGAAGATAGGCTTTTTTAGTGTCCTGTATTTGGGGTTTGGAGCTCCATCTTTTTTCAAAGTGGTAGAGCAGATGGTTCTTCGAGATTTATACCATCACATTTTTCAGTTTGCTTTTTTGTTTTTGTTTTGAAGTTGTGAGCAATAAATCAGCATTATTTGAGTGGAGTGGGAAAGGAAGGAAAAGATGGTTTGGGGGTATTTTACTGTTATTATGACTTGCCTTTGGAAATACTTTCCTTTTTTCTCTAGGACAAATATGACACTGTTTTTGGAAAAACCAATGACACTAATAAAATGCACATGACAGATTCGTCATTTTAGGTGCTCATTAGCACAGTAGAGGGTATATCTGTTCTCGTAAACTCATATAGCAAACAAGAGCATAATTAACATTGAACATATAGCAAACAAGAGCATAATTAACATTTTCTTCTGTTATGAACTCAGTGGGGTTTCCTTTAACCCTCCCTTATGACTATTAATCATACTTGTAAATTCATTTCCCCCCAAAGCTTAAGTCAGATGTGTGCCTCTGGCAACTGTGACTGCATTAATATTAGATCATTTAAATTGGGGTTAAGCTTGGAATTCTCTTCTATTTTTTGGTTTAAATCAATGTAACCAGGGACAGTGGGCCAAACCTGCTGTAATAATTTATACTCGCTGTTTATATTTAATCATTTAGAATTTTCACATGATACAAGGACTAAGTGCCACTCAGGCATTTTCCAATCCTCATTGTCTCAGGTTTTTCCATTCAAGTTAGCCTCTTTCCTGTTTGAGTATTCATTCATAGATTTCCTGTTTGACTATTCATTCATAGATTACTGTCTAAACATATGAAACATGAGTAAAGTAGAAGCACATAGTGAGAACTGAATAATTAAAATGAGCACCACTTCATACTTCCCATCTCACAGAGAAAAGTTTTAGAACTAGGCTTAACTTAATTTTTTGAGGTGTCGCTATGCAGCCTGGCTGGCCTGGAAATCACCTAGCTGGCCTTGAACTTTCAGCAGTCCTCCTGCATTGCCTCCAGAGTGTTGAGGTTACAGACCTGTGTCACCACACCTAGCTTTAACTGACTTTCTTTGCTCTAAGTATGCATCCAGTCACTTGTACCTGTACACAAATTCAGTAAAACTCTGTGCATAGGAGAGGATATTTCCTACTTTACAGAAGAGGATTGAGGATTAGGGAAATTAAGGAATTTTCCAAGGGCATAAACTAGGAAATGGTCAAGTTTAGTATCCAACTGAAGGACTTTAACTTCATTCCAATGTTCCATTGGCTAGATCAGCATTATTATTCAACGAAGTCTTGATATCCAAGATTACTTAAGAAATGATAACCCATGCCATAGTAGTAATTTAGAAAGTGGGAAAATGAAGACTTAAAAATTAAGTATAAAGGATTGGCATAGTACCTGTTGCCTTTAGAAAATTAAAAGTGAATAAAAATTATATATATAATTTATAACATAATATATATAAAGGCCAGAGACAGCTACTCTTTTTCTTTTGAAGTTCTAGGGGTTGAATACAGGGCGTTAATTCATGTTTATCACATGCTCTTCCACTGAGATACAGCCCCATCCACTGCCTGCTTTGTAAATAACCCAAGAATATATTATAAAATTTCCCTATTTTAGTACACTGAGGTCAATATTGTCTTAATGACTGTCCACTATTCTGGTTTTTGAATGCATAATAATATATCTCACCATTCTATCTTAAGGATCAGACTACTGATTTGAAAATTACTATCTGCTATTACAAAATATGTGTCTGGTCAGTAAATTTAGAATATGTGTTTCGTTAATAGGTAGCTATTGTTGAATATATATATAATGTTGTGTACTTTTTATTGCAAAGTATAGCTTCCTGGGACATGACCCAAAATCCTAACTTAAGTTAAGGAAAACAGAAGCACTCTTTTCAATTCTGCCTTCTGTGCTGAGGTACTGAAGATTTAGATTAAAAGGCATTTGTTTCTGTTGTCATATTAATGATATATCTATGAACTTTATTATGGGACCCTCATTGGAATAATACAAAACTATTAGCAATTATGTTTTCAATGAATATTTTATAATATGAAAAATGTTATGAATGTCAAAATTTTATAAATTTATTTTTAAAAAATGGAGAAATATATCTGTTAACATATATAGGTTCAGGAAAACAAATCACATATATTTAAGTTGCTTCCTGTATCTGGTTTTTGTTGTTGGATGATTGAACAAAAGTTAATTGTTATTTCTCTTAATTATCATCAGCATTTTTCTAACACATCAGCAAATGGATCTCTGTGTGTGTGATATAAAATGACCTTGATTGAGAAAAATCTCAAATTAATATATAATGGTCAAAGTTTTTAAAAGTAATCCCTTTTTTCCATGGCCTAGTGGAATATTTCTTGTTTTTTTTTCTTTCCATTAACCACCTACTTTAGTTTTACTAGTAGATCCTGTTGCAAACACTATAAGGAATGCATCATGATTGTCCATCTGAGGAAGTCATCTGCCCGAGACCACACAGACTGGACAATGCAGAGGGAAGATATGAACTTGGGTGGTTTATTTTCAAAGCCAGTGTGAGATAAGATATACTGGGGTCAAGAGACAGGGAAGTTTATTTTTATATTTCTTTTTTCCTGGTTGGAAATGAGGCAGTCAGAGCAGCCCTGGGACAAGAAAGTATGAAGAAGGACAGGGTATAGGTATAGGGTGTTTGTGCTGGTGAAACTTGGGATGTCCTTTGGTGCCAGGGTCTTAGCCCAGGGGCTGTGGATCCCTGGGGTTAATAATATCTAACCTCATAGTGCCATTGTGAGGATTAAATGAGACAATTCATGTAAAGGGCTCATTCTAGAGGCTTGCTCAATAAATGGTGGCTAGTATATTTAGGACTTTGCTTGTTCTAGGGATTGATTAGAGGCTTCAAGAAGCCCAAGGCAGGACATGTTTACCCTAGTGAATCCCGTCACATTTTAATAGTCCTCAAACATTCTTGGCCATTCAAATGCCTTTTATTTGAACTTTTCAAATAAACAAGCCCTAATCAGCTTTGCGAATCCTACCAGCTTTTTTTTTTTTTAATCTTTCAGAAAACACCTATGCTTTTTCAGGGTGTTATTTATTTACTCACTGAAAATACCAATTTTATGTAATACAAGGAAACCAGGAGGTGATTGGTTTGGAGTTAATAGACAAGTTTTTTTTTTTTTTTTTTTTTTTTTTTTTTTTGGTGTGTGTGTGTGTGTGTGTGTGTTTCTTTTTAATTTGTGGAGACGTGATTGGGTTATGTTCCTTTAAGACTGTTGTAGAATCTGGGAATTTTAAGAACAAAAGCTCTTCAGGGGGCCACCCAGGAGGGCAGGCTCTCTACCAATCTTTGTATGTTCTTAAATTTTTCTTTCTGTTTTTGTCTTCTCTTCATTCCCTAAAATAGAGTGGCATTATCTAGAAGCCATGGAGATTTAAGAAACAAGCAAGTTTGGCCTCTCTTTGTTGAGTTTATGAAAGCCATATTTAGTTATCTGAGGAATGTGTTTTTCCCTTGGAAGGCCCCTCTATACCTGCAGCCACCAGAAATTCCATATTAAAATCCCACATTTAAGTCTTTACTGCTGAAGTCTGTTCTTGCGTGTCTGGACCAGGTCCAGCTGTCAGCCCGATTCTCAAGTGAGTGGTTTATATCTGCTGGCTCCATTTCTTTACCACTAAATCTGAAACACCTTGTAATTTGACTTCTGCTGCCTCTGTACTAAAATTGCACCCTTGCAGGTTTCCAACAACTAACTTTTTGCTGAATTCACCGGACTTTTTTCTTCACTTCTTTCTCTCTCTTTGAATGTCTCTCTTTGGTTTGTGACACTATGTGAATTTGACTTTCTTTGTACCTCTGAGTATTGCTTCTCTTTGTGATGACAAATCACTTTCCTCTGCCTTTTCCATCGAAATGTGACTGTTGTTCCTTCACTCTTCATTCATTTCTTGGCTTCAATTTAACCAGTTCTTCAGTTCTAGTGTCTTCTTATCCATGATCCAGTCCTATATTTCTTTTTTTAACCCAGAAAGAAGTTGATTTTATGGTAAAATAGAACATAAGGGGGTGACAAATTATAGGAGAAGAATAAGTGCATTTAGAGGAAAGAGCTTATTTGAAACAATGTCTGTTTTCCTTGATTTTGGACAGGACAAGGATGGTAGGGACAAGAGAGAAGAAACCAAGGTCATGAGGCTATATGGTTGAGTAGAGCTGCTTCTATTTACCTGAGAACCCTAAGCTAAAAAAAAAGAAAGAAAAAGCAGTCCTATAATTTTACTGCAAAATAACAATTGAAATTGGCCTTTATGAACCATGCATATATATAGACACATACATATATATATACTTATATATTTGTACACGTTTTTATATATGATTTTTATTGAAAATTTTATATATGTATATATTGCACTTTTATCATAATCCGCTCCCCATTACTCTCTTTTGTCCCATAACCCTTCCACTAAAGCTTTTCATCCCTCCAACCAGTCCATCTTCTGTTTTCATGTCTTTATTTATTATTTTATGTCATCCATGATGATGTGTTGATGGCCCCAATATGATACAGGTAGCGACAGTTGCTCTGAGATGGTGCACCCATCTCATGGCTACCTCAGGTCCAAAATGTAATGTTCCAAGGTACCCCTCAGCATCCTAGGGCTCTTACATTATTTGCAATATTCTCTGAGTCTTGGTAGGTGTGGTAATATTTATTTTTTGTAGTAAATACAGTCTTCATAGATTTGGGTAACTTTATTTGTTTGCATTTTACAGTGATTTCTTAAGGCCTATATCCAACAAAACCACCTTAAAAAGCTCTGTGAAGACTTGAAGTTTAGCTAAAGATACTCTTGAAAAAGAAGCAGCTTAAATTTCTGAATGTGCCAGATCCACTTTAGCAGGCAGTAGCCCCACTTCCTCCTGGTCTTCAGGTCTAGATCTAAGGAGGAGCATGAGGGAAGATGCTGGGTACCTGATATTTTATTTATTTGCAAGGAGAGAGAGAGAGAGAGAGAGAGAGAGAGAGAGAGAGAGAGAGAGAGAGAGAGAGAGAGAGAGAGAGAGAGAGAGAGAGAGAGAGAGAGAGAGCGCACACCAGGGTCTCTAGCCACTGAAAATGAATTCTAGATGTGTGGACTTCTTTGTGAATCTGGCTTTATGGGGGTACTGGGGAATTGAACTAGGGTCATTAGACATTGTAGGCAAGCGCCTTATCCTCAGAGCCATCTCTCCAGTGATATCTTCTTTAATGCTTGCATCTGACTATTCAGCATTTTTCTGAATTTTGAGTCTAATATACATACTTTTAAATACTTATAGCTTTTTAAAAGACACATAGTATTAACCCTACTTTATAAATGAGGAAACCAGCTTAAGTAATTTTTATATTCTTATATGTTTTCCAGTAAGAATTACTATTAACTGAAACTCAGCAAGTACAAAAGAGTTTTCTTGTACAGCTCCACACTAGATCTTCATTTCCTATGAAGACAGTATCATATCTTCTGTAATCTTACTTCCAGGCTGACAGAATTGAAATAAGACAGGTAGTTGTATTGGAATAACACTTCTTCCCTCTGTAAAAGTAAACAACTGACTCAAAATCTCCCAAACCCTATTTATTGCAACACAAAATCTTAAAAATTAAAGTTCAGGCCTTCAATAATACAGTTGAGCAATTCTCAACTATTATGAGTGATAGTTCTGATAGCTTTCACAACATGTGTGCTCTAGGATGCCCAGGACAGAGCACAATTCTATGGGATTTAGTTGTGCTGTCTTTAGTTCTCAAGATTCTGTTCCCACGCAGGCCCCTCCCATAGGCGGAAATAACAATGCTCTTCCCAGTTCCCACTGCACTGGCTGTAATCCTGCCACTTTCTTCCCCTCAGTACTAGAAAGCTTATTGGAATGTGAGTGATTTAGTCACAGTATTTCTTTTTTAAATATATATTTATTGTCCATAATGAGTTACATTATTTAGTGGGCAAACAATGAGTTGTTATCCTCAATTCCCC
>PVHP010040014.1:0-16061 GCA_004024765.1 Zapus hudsonius | reverse complement strand
AGAGAGAGAGAGAGAGAGAGAGAGAGAGAGAGAGAGAGAAAGAGAGCAAGCACACCAGAGCCACCACGTTGTGGGTCTGGCCCATGTGGGTCCTGGGGAACTGAACCTGGGGCCTTAGGCACTGGAGGCAAGCGCCTTAAACGCTGAGCCATCTCTCCAGCCCAAGGTGTGTTTCTTGAAGGCAACAGATGGATGGGTCCATTTTCCTGATCCAACCTGCAACCCAGTGTCTTTTTATAGGAGAGTTGAGTCCATTTACATTCAAAGTTATAACTGTGAGGTTTGCCATGTTGTAGAGAATATGGAGGTTGGTTTCCGATCTGTTGTTGCAATCTCTTTTGTGTTACCTTGCTTGTTCTTTGTTCCTTTCCTGGGGTTGGTTGGTTGTTTCATCTGCCTGGGATATCTCATTAAGTATGTTTTGAAGATTTGGCTTTGTGCTCAAGTATTTGTAAAGCTGCTTAGTCTCGTGGAATACTTTAATTCCTCCATCAATCATGATGGATAACTTTGCTGGGTAGAGTAGTCTAGGTTGGAATCCATTCTTCTTTAGGCCTAGAATCGCTTTGTTCCAAGCTCTCCTGGCTTTTAAAGTTTCTGTGGAGAAGTGTGACGTGATTCTGATGGGTTTTCCTTTATATGTGAGTTTCCTTTCTCTCGTTGCTCTAAGGACTCTTTTTCTTCAATGTTTGGCATTGTAACTAAGATATGTCTTGGCTTGTTCCTCCTTTGGTCCAATTTGTTTGGGGCCCTCCATATCTCTCTTAGTTGTACAGGATTATCTCTTGCCAAGTATGGGAAGTTTTCTTGAATGATTCTGTTTAAAATATTTTCTTTGCCCCTAGTTTGGTTTTCTTTTCCTTCTGGGATCCCTATGATCCTGAGATTAGGTCTTTTTATGGTATCCCACATTTCCCTTGAGTCTTGTTCACTTGCTGTTTTGAATTTTGTCAAGGTTCTGATTTCCCTTGAATTCTCCTCTGTTCTGTCTTCCATGTCTGAGGTTCTATTTTCCCAGTGATTGATCCTGTTGGTAAGAGATTCTAGGGATGTTCTTATTATTTCAATATGTTGTTTGTTTTCTGCAACTTCTCTTTGGGGTGCTTCTATCATCCTATTGAGATGTGATTTCATTTCATGGTTTGATTCAATTACTTCTTCCTGACAGTCATTCTTATATTTGCACATGTCTTTGGTTAATTTGGAAAGTTGGTTTTTGATACCTTCAGTTTGCTGGCTTGCCTTTAATTCTGATATGTCTCTTCTGACATCCATTTGGTTCTCCTCCATTATATTTAGCCTGGTGGCAAAGCTAATAAGCTGACTTTGTACCCTTTCAATATGTTGGTCCATCTTTTCTTGCATGACTAACATTAAGTTCTCCTTAGGATCTGTGCCAGTATGTTCAGGGTTTAGTGTCTTGTCTTCCTGGGCCTGCCTCTGCTCTCTCCCTTTAGTTGTGTTGTTGATGTCATTTGGTGAGGTTTCCTCAGCCTGTGCAATATTCTTGCATTGAGGTCTGTCCATTTCAATTCCACTTGATGTGGTTGGTGGGATGCCTTTGAAATATCTGAGCACTGGAAAGGTGCAGCGGTGGGAAAGTAGCCTGTCTGGGTGAAAAAGGTAGTTGGTTCCAGGGGCAGGAAAGCAGCTGGGTCGAGGTGGTCTAGCAGCCAGACCCAGGCAGAAAAAGCAGCAGGTCCCGGATGGGAAAGCAGGTCGGATGCGGGGTGGGAAAAGCAGTCCCCGTCCTGGGCAGAAGAGGAGCCGGTTTCCCGGGTGTGAAAGGAGCTGGATTCAGACAGCAAAGCAGTCTGGCCCAGGCGGAAAATGCAGCCGGGTCCCTGGGTGGGAAAGCAGCCGGATCTGGGGGGTGGGAAGGTGAGCTGCTCAGCCCCGGGGTGCCTGGAATCTGGACAGCTAAGGCCCCGGGGTGGCGGGCACGTTGGCGGCTCGGGTCCTGGGGTGGCGTGGAGCCGGCAGGCTAGGGCCCAGGGGTTGTGGGAATGCTGGTGTCTAGGGCCCTGGGGTGCTTGGAAGCCACCCTGCTAGAGCTCCGGGGTGGCGGGCACGTGGGTGTCTTGGGCCCCGGGGTGGCGGGGAGCAGCAGGCTAGAGCCCCGGGGTGGCGGGCATTCGGGTGTATTGGGCCTGGGTTGCTGGGAAGCCAGCAGTGTAGGGCCCCGAGTTTGTGGGCAAGTGGGCGGATTTGGCCCTGGGGTGCCAGGAAGCTGGCAGGCTAGGGCCCCATGGTGGCGGGTACGTGGGCGGCTTGGCCCGTGTGTGCAGGGAAGCTGGCCAGCTAGGGCTCTGGGGTGGTGGGTACACAGGCGGCTTGGGCCCCAGAGTGGCGGGAGCCAGCAGGCTAAGGCCCCGAGGTGGTGGGAATGCGGGCGGCCCTGGCCCCGGGGTCCTGGGAAGCCTGCAGGCTAGGGTCCTCGGGTGGCGGGAACGAGGGCATCTCAGGCTCCTCAGTGGTGGGAAGCCAGCCGGAGTGCGGGAAGGTAGGCGTCTTAGACCTCCGGAGCAGGTCCTGCTGGCTGGGCTGTTGTACTCACTGCCTCTGGTGCGCCTTTATGATCAATGCAGATTCCAATCAGAATAATCTGTTGCTGGAAAGTGTCCCAAGTCGAGGTCCTGGCTATTGCTTGCATCCACTGCCTGGATCACAGCTAAAATTCCTAACCTCTGTTCCCCTAGGGACACCATGTGGCTTCTAGTTCACCATCATGAACCGGAACCTTGAGTTTTTCTTATGATAATAAAAATTAACAACAAACATCAGAAAATTTAGATGAATTGAAATTCTTACATTATATGTTCCTCAAACACAATGGAACCAAACTAGAAATCAGTATCTGAAAAAAACAGTAGGAAAATTTTAATGCTTAGAAAAATTTAAAAAGCATTTAAAAATAATTCATGCCTGGTCGCAGTCATTGGATCCTTCCCACACTGAGCTGTGAATCAAAGAGACCTACAAGGTCCCCAAAACAAGACAGGTTTCTGTCAAACCCTTAACTGGAATTGGGACTCAGGGCAAAATTCTACAGGAACCAAAAACTAGGGCTCCAAAAAGAAATCTCCATTACCAGAGAACTACAGAGAGGCTAATCTCAATAGAATTTTCCCAAATTAGAAATGTGTGTCTCATTTAACCTATACTGATCTCACTATCCTATAGAGATTCTGTTTGTATTTTTCAGCAGGCAGTGAGAGAGCTGTGATCATTCCAACTCCATCGATGAATCAAAGGTTGAAGGCTGATATCCCAGCAAGAGATGAATCATCCCAGGCCTATCATGTAGGCCTCAAGTAAAACACTTGAGACAGTGGTGGGGCAAGAAAGAGACTTATAGCAACAGCCAATCAGTCATCCCAGGTTAAGTCAGCGAGAGACACCACGGCAACTTAAAATAGAAGCACAGAGACTCTTAAGGTCACAACAACAGCAATAAAACAGACTTAAAATTCACCCTCCATGACTCGGAACTGAGCGGAAGAGGGGGCGGAAAGATTGTAAGAGCCATGGTGGGAGAGAGTACCCAGAGACATTACTCCCCTCAGCTACAATTCATAAAGGAGGGGGCAACCTTGTTGCCTCCTGTACTATCCATAACCCCTTGACATATGGATTGTTCCAATATGCCCACTGAGGAGGATACCCAGTGGATTGGGGACAGGAGGGAGGGAAACGAGAATATAAGCACAATATTTACTCAATCAATGTATCTAATTTTGAGCAATAAAGATTAAAAAAACAACAGAAAAAATTAAAAAATAATAATTCATGTCACTCTCATTTTTGGTTAGAGATGATTGCTTCTCTTTTCAAATGGCAGTGACCACTGAGAAGACTCAAAACTAACCAAAGTGCTGAGAAGAAGGGAGGGTGGAATGTTTAGTAAGGCTCAGGAACCACTGTGGAAGAGAAAGAATGTAAGAGCCTAAGAAATGCAAGGAGTGCTTTGCAATGCAGCCTTCCATATACAAAGAGGCCTAGATATTCATGACCTTTTAGTGGTTACATAAAACCTGCATAATATGAGG
Organism: Zapus hudsonius; assembly: GCA_004024765.1. NCBI lineage: Eukaryota > Metazoa > Chordata > Mammalia > Rodentia > Dipodidae > Zapus > Zapus hudsonius. The sequence continues at coordinate 12,012 of PVHP010040014.1, read as the reverse complement.
AGGGAAATGTTAACATCAAAATAGATCTTAAAAAAGAATAAAAATAAATAGTAGAGATAATAGCTGAAAAGAAGAAGGGATTCAGTAGAGGGGAGATTGGGAGGAGAAAAATGGAAGGTGGGGGAGGGGACTATGATCATGGTATATTGTCAATATGTATGCAAGTTTTCAATAAAAGTTAGACTAAGCTGGGTGTGGTAGCATAAGCCTTTAGTACCAATACTTGTGGGGCAGAGGTAGGAAGATTGCTGTGAGTTTGAGGCCACCCTGAGACAACATAGAGAATTCCAGGTCAGCTTGGGCTATAGTTAGACCCTACCTGAAAAAACAAAACAAACAAAAAATGTTAGAAAGAAAAAAAGACATACGAGTTTCCTATAGACAGCAATGAGAAAATGAATTACTGGAAAGAATAGGATAAAGAAACTTCTGGAAATGGAAGAAATGTTTTGTCTTTTCTTTTTTTAAAAAAACATTTTTATTGGTATATAATTATATATATATATATATATATATATATATATATATATATATATATTAGTATAACAAGATGCTCAGTATCATAAGTTATTTGAGAGAACCCCTTAAAACCAGGATGACATACCGCTTTATGCATTAGATATTCTCCCCTACCATGACTCTTACATTCTTTCTGCCACCTTTTTTTACAAATTTCTGGGTCATGGTGGGTGAGTTTAAAGTTTACATAATTGTTAGGTTCTTAAGAGTCTCTGGATTTGTGTTTTGGACTATTTTGGGCACCCTTGGTGTCTATCTCCATTATCCTTCCATAGGATATCTGATTTGCTGTGGGAATAGCTGTTTCACTCATCACACCACCTCTTAGAGCTTGTGTTATGGTTCTAAATGATAAGTTTGAGGTGGTTCATCTCCTGCTTGGGTGTCCAATTGGTGGAGTTCAGTTGTCCATGGTTCTCTTTGATTTCTGAAAAATACAAACAGAATCTCAAGTGGAGAGTGAGATCATTTTTGGTTGAGAAAAATATTGCTAGTTTTGTGAGCATTTGAAGGGTATAGCCTTTATGAAGGCCTATGGTTAGTGACGACTTCCCCTTGGAGAACGGGTTCCTTGTCTTCATTCAAGGTTGCCTTGGATCCCAGTACTAGTCAGGGGTTCCCTGCCACTGAACAGATCTCTTAGCCAATTAGCCAGCTGTTGATTACCCACCTAGGTTGAATGCCACTATTGTACAGATGGGTACTTCTTGTCTTGCTTGTCTGTGCCATATAGCAGTGTGTTCTGCATTTTCAGGCTATTGGTCCATGTAGCTTGAGGATGTCCCCTGCTTTCTTGGAATATCATTGATTTGGTTCCCCTGGCAGCACATGCAACCCCTTCTGGAAGTTGAATATATGGGTATAAACATAATTAGAAGGCAGTTTGGTGGCCACAATAAATCTATTTATCCAGAAAACAGTAGTACTTTGCCCACTAGGGCTTAAGACTTCCCCAACCATAAGATTTTAATTAGGTTTTCAATACCATGCATGGATTTTTGCCCATGAAACAGGCCTGAAGTCTGATCAGATCCCAGTTTGTTTTCCCCATAACAGACACACCATCATTGCACCAGTTTGCATATTTGGCCTGGCTGTCCAGTTGTAAAGCTTGCAGGGTCCACTGCTGGTTGATAACTTTTCTCCCCTAACATGTTACATGGGTCTTTCCAGCATCTTGACAGCTCGTCAATAGGAAGGAGGCTTCCAGCTAAGCTCTAGCTTGATTTCTCAGTGACCTGCAGCCCAAATATGTGGTGTCTTCAGTATGGTGTGCCTTTTAACCAGTGGGGTATGAGTAAGAGAAAGAACATATTCTCTTCCAATGGGAAAAATCTAGTTGAAAAGAAAACTAGACGGCATAGATTATAATGATTATACTTGTATATGCCTTTTCTGTAAATTCATATAGATGGAACCCTTGAAGAATGACATGCTTTTCTTTATGACTGGTGTCTCATTCAGCATAATGACTGAGATTCATGCTGTTTGGATCAGTAGCTGACTCCTTTAATTTATGAGTAATATTCTATTCTAAGGATATATCACACTGGCTTATTAATTTACTAGTTGATGGCCATATGCATCGTTTTTATGTTAGGATTCTTATGTATAAATAAAGCTGGCAAGATATGAGAAAAACATTTGTGTACAGAAAAAAAATAAAAAATAATAATTCAGAGACTAAAGAAGGCTCCAAAGCAATATTTAAAATAACATAGAAATGATTAGCAATGAAAATAAAAGAGATCAAAATTAGTAGAATATAGCCATAGCAGCACTAAGGAGGAAACATGTAGAATAAAAATGTTCATATTAAAATGATCAATGTTATGGGGCTTTGCTGGGATCAAGGTTGGGAATTACTGAAAGCTGCTTCAGTTAGCCTTGGGTGGGGCTGTGGAGACTCTATCAGAGGGCACTGTTCCCTGGCTCCCTGAGAGCTTGATCAACTGGGTGGGAGCTATTTTCTCACCATTCGTGGTTTCAGGACTCAAAGTCCTTGTATCTTCTGTACCATTTGTGCCAAGCTGACCCTGACTGACCTGCATTGTGACAAGTATGAAATTGGTGCATATTTAATCAAAAGATCCCAAGCTACTTTGAATCTGTTCTGAACTACTAGAGACACACAAAATTGGTTATCAAAGACCTCTCAGAAGATAGAGTGTTGGAAGAAACAGAATTTCAAATTTCACGTCACTAATAAAACTTGTAAAGAACTAAATTAGACAGGGGAGACAACAAAGCATCTCACATTCCTGTGAAGCTCATATGTCTTGTACTGCAGTGCCAACAGTAGGAGCTCATGCAGGTAGTGTCCATGGTGTAGTGTGGCTGGAAGTTTGAGCACCTGGTCAGTACTGACCCCTGTTAAATTTATGAAAATGAAAAGTTGGCTGAGTTCTTCTGTTTGGTTTCTAAGGACAACATTTCCTATGACACAACCAGTAATTCTAGTGAGGAAGCCAATATTTTTCATTAATGGGTTGGAGGGACATGGGATACAGTACTGACAGCTAAAGAAATGATTCCTTTTCCCACGATACAGTGAAGAGCTGTGTCTTGGAAACATGGCTGTGAAAGGAAACTTGCTTTTGATTATTTCTGTAGAGATCAGGCTGTGTATCATTTTTGTCTTGGAGATGGGTGATGAAAGGCAGCCCAGCTGTCAGGCCAAAAAATCTCCACAGAGAGGCAGCCAGGGCAGGGTGGACCAGCTCTGTGACCTCACTCTGATTTTTTCCCAGTGTAATGTTGGTCTGAAGCAGGACACTGCCAACCAGCTTGTGCAGTCCTAAAGACAATTTGAAGGACAGGGACCTTGGTGCCACAGTCTGTAACAAGTAGCCTGGGTTTTCCCCGCAAGAAGGGGTAGCAACTGTATCTGTTGTCCAGTATACTATGCTTGGAGTCCAGGTGCGCTGGTTGCTGCTTGTTTTCCAGGCCCTAATCCACAGGTCAAGAAAGTTGCTATACTTCCAGGCCTGCTTGGTTAATTTCTCTCAATCTTGGCCAAGGCACCTGATAAAGGAAGTGTGGTAGTTTGAATAATGTCCCCCAATAGATTCAAAAGTTTATTATAATTGTAAATTGTCTCCAGCCATTTCTGGCTGGAGGAGGTGTGTCACCTTGGCCAGATCCTAGGGTTCAGCCCTAAGGTGTTTCTGGGGTGGGTCTGGAATTCTAGCTTTACATATGCAAAAAGCAGTCTGAGCTCAAGCCTGGAGTCCTTTTGTTTGCTAGTGTGGAGTGTGCTTGCTTGAGGTGCTGGTGGTGGGCTTCTGTCTCTGTCTCTGCTTGGATCTGTGAAAGGGAGCTAGCCTTTTTCCTTAACTTCTCCTGGGTCTGTTCCTTCAATAAATACTTTCATCCCCAAATTGTGCCTGGTTTGGAGATTCATCCCAGCAACATGTGACTGACTACAGGAAGCCTCCACATACTATTTTTGGGCACCTGCCCTGAGCCAGACCTCTTCAGAGCCAGGTTTCTGGGCTCTTTTGATGGGATCAGGTCTTAATTTTTATTTTCCAGGCAAGAGAACTTTGTGTTCTTTATTAAGCTTTTTTATTATTAAGTAGAAACTTTGTATGGATATAGCATGTGTTGGTACCATTATTTCCCTCCTTCCTGAACCCACTCCATTGAAGACCCTCCTTACTGGGATTGCTGGTATTCACCATGAAATTGTGGGTTATGAGTTGTGAGAGTAGCAGTCGGTGATTGGTGGGAGGGCAATGCCTCTGGATATTCACTCCCATCCTGTGGCTCTTCCATTCTTTCTGGCCCCTCTTCCGCAAAATTTCCTGAGCCTTGGTGATTGTGTTTTAATTTTACTTTAGTGTTGAGCTCTCAGAAGCTTCTGGATTTCTACTTTGATTTGTTTTGAGTATCCTTAGTGTCTGTCTCCATCATCCTGATGCAGCTTGTCAGGCTTGCCATGGTAGCAGTACTCTTGCTCATCTAACCAATTCTACTGTTGTTTCACCTGAGCCCTAGCTGATTTGAAAGGGGTGGTTCATCTCCTGCCAGGGAGTCATCTATCTCTTTCTGTATTGTTGATAGAGTTTTGTAGTCCTCTGTTTCCACTGCCTTCTGAAAAAGGAAAACAGATTCTCTAATGGGGAGTGAGATCAAGATAGGTTAAAGGGGATAAGCTTTGTTAATTTAGGGAGATTTTGATGGGTGTAGCCTTATTTTTAGCCAAAGACTAGTGGGAGCTTCTCTTTGGAGTCCATAACCTTGGTCTCCACAGGATTCTGACTTGGTTCCTAGTTCCAGCTATAGGTTCATTTCTACTGAACAGATGTATGATCCACCCAACTTTTATCTTCTTTAGAAATTTCTAAATATGTAGTTATATTTTGGATTTATCTGGCAAGTTATTTAATAATGATTAGGATTCAGGTGAAAGCCATGTCACTCCATACCCTTCCTTCAACCACATCTACATACCCCTTCTGGCACCTAGTGGAGCCACCACTGTGGGTGAGTTTTCCATACCTCAGTGGCCTTTTCCCAAACCACTAGTGTATTTCTCTCCTGTGTCTAGTAGAGCATAGGTGAGTTCCCATATCTTAGAGTACTTTTCTAAACCCTGTGCATTTATTCCTTCAAGTGTCTAGTGGAGCTGTTAGTGTGGATGAGTTCCCTGTCCTTTCAGTGCCTTTTTCTTACCCCTGCCTACATATATCACCAGATGCCTAGTGGAGCCATGTTGTGGATGAATTCCCCATCCTTGAATGCTCTATTCCAATTCTGCTCACATGCACATGTTTCCACTGGCCTGGCCAATTATAGCCCTTGAAAATGAGTTCCCCATTCATAGCACTTTCCTTCTATCCTCTCATACCACTTGTCCAAACACAGTAGTCCTCCCTGCTCATCATCAGTGGGCAAATCCACATTAACCCACTCCGTGCTGCAAAACCTCATGTACAACATCTCTGCTACCTCCTAGCCATATGGTTATTTAAGTACTTCATGTATAAGTCCAACTCCCACCACAGCTCTTGCTTCTCATACAATATCAGTGCTATCTTGTGTGACACCGAGCATTTTCAACAAGAAAAATAAAGTATTTCCAGATGGGCAAATACCAATGCAAAACAAGTAACTCAAAAACCAAAGTAACACATTCCCACCAAGAATACCCAGTAGTGATAAAGGATTTTGGGGTTCAGGGGGTATCCTCTAAGTTTAAGAACCCCAATTTTGAGTCCTGTCCTATTTTTAAAAATGAATTGACAAAAATCGGACCCAAGAAGTATTAACTGGAAAGCATTAAGTTTACTTAGGGAGGAATAAGAAATTGTGGGGTTTATTTAAGGGAAATTAGGATCTAGGAAGAAGGCTTATAGCAGAGACACAAGCACATGGGAGATTAGATACATGTGTTTGTGTGGAAGGCATAGCATAATGAATGAGATTCATTTTAGAGAAATTGAGGTCTTTAGGGAAGAAGACTGGAACAGAGCCATGAGCATGTGGAAGATAAAACCTATGTAAGAGAGATTTAAAAGAAACATACACTTGTGTGGATGGCATAGCATCCATCTTGAGCTTCCTCATGGAAGAAAATTAAAAGTGGTGGTGGTTTGAGAATAGGAGTGACAGGAGAGTGAGAAATATGTAGCAAAGGGAGTTATACCTATGGATGCACTGAGTTTATATAAATCACAGAGGTAATGGGCCCAGAATTAGAGAAAGCATCCACATGGTAGATCTAGAGTGTTAGGAAAATATACACATGGTAGATTCAGAGATCAGAAGAAAATCATATGCATAATTTAAGTGAGAAATTACGCCACAGTATGAATTAGAGGCAAGTAGAAAATCTATCTGTGGTAGTTTGAAGAAGTGTTCCCCAATAGATTCAAGAGTTTATTAAAGTTTTTCTCCAGCTGCTTGGCTGGGAGGGGTGTCACCATGGCCAGATCTTAGGGTCCAGCTCTAAGGTGTTTCTGGTGTGGATCTGAAATTCCAGCTATACATTTGCAATGAGCAGTCTAAGATCAAGCCTGGAGTTCCTGCTGGTTTGCAAGTTTGACTGTTGGAGTGTGCTTGCTTGCTTTTGGATTGGCCGGATGCTTGGACCTTTGAAAAGGGGCCAGCCCATTTCTCCATTAGGGAACTTCCCCAGGATCTATAACTTCAATAAATACTTTCCTCCCAAAACTGTGTCTGGTTTGGAGATTCATCCCAGTGGCATGTGGCTGACTATGACACTACCCAAACAAAGAAGCAGTATTCTGCTCTCCCCCTAACCCCAGCCAGGTTCAGTGAGAGGGGAAGCCACTCACATGTATCAAAGCATAAATCACAGAGCAGAATAAGGGGATGCAGAGAGAGGGAAGGAAGGCTGGGAATGCCTTTATAGTTGATTGACAATGTACTCTTTCATCAAATTCAGGTATGTAAAGGCGATGAATTAATTGGTTTATAGTTTCACAGTAGTATGCTCTAGGAAGAGCCCACCTGGGTAGTGACAATGTATTCTTTCATCAAATTCAGTTATGTAAAGGGGATGAATTAATTGGTTTGTAGTTTCACAGTAGTATGCTCTAGAAAGAGCCCACCTGGGTAGTGAAAAACATCATCTATGTAGTGTTCTAGACTGTGGGCACCAGGGGGGAAATGAAGCTGTTGTAGATATGTCTTCATTAGACATGGGTTCATTATATGCCAAAGTGAGCTAGGATTGTGTATCTCTGGCCCTCTGTTCCTAACTGAAACTGCCTAAAGAAAGCTAGCTTTCTCCTGTTTCTTCTTTATTAGCAGTTTTGCACCAGAGCTACTTATAAGAAATTCAGACAAACACTTCAAAAGCACAATCGTGATAAATATATAAATGAATTTAAAGAGGACATGGAACAATGCCTGAATGAAATCCAAGAGAGTACATAAAAATAACTGAAAAATTCAGTACATACAAGAATGAATTTAAAGAGGACAGGAACAAATGTCTGAATGAACTGCAAAAGAACACAATCAGCTAAATGAAATGAGTAAAACTATAATGGGAAAATAGAACTCAAGAAAGAGAGAAATACTGAAGAAAAATCAAATAAAATGAAAATAATGCAATAACTAAAGTGAAAAGTGAAAAGCTCACTGGAAAACCTTACCAATAGAATAATTCACATAAGAATCTTAGGACTTGAGGATAAAATAGAGCAAATAGATCAGGATGCTAAAATCAATGACAAGTTCAAAATAGCATAATTTGAACATGGAAGAAATTTGGAGCACTTTGAAAAGATGAAAGTTATAATTATGGACATATAAGAAAGATAATAACTTCAGGTCATTGGCATAAAAATATTTTAAATAAAATTATCAGCCTGACATGCTAGCATACACCTTTATTTATTTATTTATTTATTTATTTATTTATTTATTTATTTATTTATTTTCGAGGTAGGGTCTTGCTCAAGTCCAGGCTGACCTGGAATTCACTATTAGTCTCAGGGTGGCCTTGAACTCACAGCAATCCTCCTACCTCTGCCTCCCGAGTGCTGGGATTAAAGGCGTGAGCTAACACGCCCGGCTAGCATACACCTTTAATCCCAGCATTCCCGAGGCATAGGTATCTGTTTGTATCTTTCAGAATGCAGTGAGAGAGCCGAGGTACATCCAACCCTATCAACAAACCTCATGCATCCGATAGCTGACATCCTGACAAGAGATGAGCCACCCCAGACATACCGTGGAGGATCCATATGGAACCCCGCAGAGAATGATGGGATGAACAAGTGACCCATAGCCACAGCCAATCAGTCAACACAGGATAAGTCAGTGAGACAGACACCAATGATTTTTGACACAACCTAAAGCAGAAGTACAGAGATCCTTAAGTTCTTAACAATAAAGCAGCCTTAATACTCACCCACCAAGACTCCCCTCAGCAACAACATACTAGGGCCAGCGGAACCAGATGACTCCTAGGCTATCCATGGTCCCCAGCCCCAAGGACTGATCCAGACTGCCCATGAAGGAGGATATCCAGCTGATTGGGGATGGGGAAGAGGGACATTGGGGAACTGGGGATAACAACACACTGTTTGCCCATTAAATAATGTAACTCATTATGGACAATAAAAAAAAGAAATAAGATAAACAGCCCAATGTAAGTCTTTAGAGTCAAACTGCTTTCTGTTGTGCGTATTTATATGGCTAAAATAGTTTACTTGTGGAGAAAAGAAATACTGTTTAGAAATAAAAGGCAACCACATACTTGATTAAGAAAAGATATCTATGGAATATGAATTGAATAATGAAAACAAAATGAAAATCATATGTTTGCTTTTTGTCCCTAGTGATTTAAATAGCAAAAACTTAGTCTTTTCTCACAAACATTTAAAGCAATTTGAGTTTGATTTTATACCAATTAAAACTAATAATTAAAATTGCAATTTGTATAGAAAAAAATTGTCTCATAATAGAAGGAGAAAGAAAATTTTCCATGATAAAGCAGGTTAAAGGAATTTATGAACACTAAGCTAATTCTACAGAGGATAGTGGATGGAACAATTTGACATAAAGAGAAGGGTAACATATTTAAGAGGCTATATGAGGACAAAACAATAATCAGTGCTAAAAGAGTTAAGCAAATGAAGACCAAGAAAACACCAAATTTCAGAAAATCATTAACACGTCAGGGAATAACTCACACTAATCACAGATAACTCTGAATATCAATGGTTTCACATCCCCAATCAAGGACTAACAGACTGGACAAAAAAAATAGGATCCAGCCATTTGTTGCCCTCAAGAAACTCACCTCACTATCAATGATGAAATAGGTTATTACAAGAAAATGGAACTAGCAAAGAAGCATTTATGGTTATACTATTATCAGACAAAATAGACCTCAAACCGAAATTAATTATAAGAGATAGAGAAATTCATTTCATACTCATCAAGGAAATAATTCTCTGAGGGGGGCATTAAAATTCCAAACACATATGTACTAAACACAGGTGTACTTAATTTTATAAAATAAAATCTACTATATATAAAGTCAGAGACGACTCCCAACATAATAATAGTGGGTAATATGAAAACCCCGCAATGACCAATGGATAATATTAATAGAAAGTAAAAAGAGAAACACCACATTTCAAATGGACCTAACACATTAACATACCATTCAAATGATACAGAATACACATTTTTCTCTCAGAAGCTCATAGTAATTTCTTTAAAATAGATCCCATATTAGGACACAAAGCAAGTCTCAACAGATTTAATAAAATCTAAATAACTCCTTGTATTTTATCAGACCTTGATGTGATATAGCTGGAAATTAATATGAGAAACCAAAAACACATAAATTCCCGGAGATTGAAGAACATATTATTGAAAATCAAATGGTCAACAAAGAAATGAATGAAATCAAAATTTCTAGAACTATATGAGAACACAACCAAAACATACAGGATACTTAAAAGGGAAGTTTATACTACTAAATGCCTACATTATGAAAATAGAGAGAACTCAAGTAACTTAATGAGCACTTGAAGCTTGGAAAAAACAAGAAAAGTCAGTCTTAAAAAGTAGCAAAGGTAAAAAAAAATCTACAACTGTGCAGAAATCAATGAAATAGAAGAAAAACCATTTAAAGATTTGAAACAAAGATCTAAGGGTAAGTGGGCACTGAGTAAATGGGCTCTTTGAGATTCCCATTTTTGTAGTCTTTCAGGCCTTGGAAGGCAATAAGGGAAGCTGGGTAGGAGAAGGTAGATTTTCATTGGTTCTTCTGAGTGTAGACTGACCAAATGGGAGGAGATATGGTTAAAACAAAAGTTAGGCACACAAAGTTCAAAAATTAAGCATAATTCTTTTTCACCATGAAGATCAAGAAACCCATATATGAAGCTGTTTACCAAATGGTGCAGTGCTATCTGACATAGGCTGAATCTGTTTTTGTAGATCGTGTAAAGCAGATAAAGCAGTAGGAGAATTATTAAGAATACATACATAGCATTTAAATTTGATGATGGCACAGATTCTGCTCTGAGTCACCATGAACACACCTAAAGTCACATGGCTTTGTATAATTATCTCTCTCATTTGACCTTTGGAATTAAGAAGGAAATTCTCTGGGCTGTATTGCTCAAAGCTTTTAAGGCATACTTTACTCTCTGATTATATTTTATTGGTAGTTTTAAAGACATAATAGGTAGCCAAAATTTAACTATATAAATTCTACAGTGCTTTTCTTTCTTTTTCTTTATTTGATGCAGTGTCTCAGTCTAACTCAGGCTGATGTGGAACTCACTCTGTAACCCAGGCTGACCTTGAACTCATGACAGTATTCCTATCTCTGCCCCTGACAACTAACAGGATTATAGAAGTGAGCACCACACCTGGCTTTAACAATATATATATATATATCTTCCGGTTCAAGATGGCTGACTAGCAGACACGCCACGTCCCTCGGGAATCAAGGGTCAGGGTTTTTCAGCAGGGATCCAGGTCGTGGACACAAGCTGCGGTCAAGCTCTGAGCTCCAGATACCTCCCAACATAGGATTCTCGCCACTGGAACCCTCCATCGAGGACCAGTGCTCGCCGGAGGCAGGGAGTCGTCAGGAGCCGGCAAGCCCGGCTAGAGCAGCCTCAGCCTGCTGGCCGATAGAGGCTTTTCCTGGGCTTCCGCCAGCTTCCCTCAGGGTTCCCTCCCTTTCCCTCACGCCCTCTGCATGTTCCGCGGGTCTATCCCGTCCCTCCTGGGCCCTTGAGTGTCTCTCATTTTCAACTTTTTTTCTTTTTTTCTTCTTTTCTTTTTCTCTTGCTCCTACGTAACCCTTCCCCCATCCTCCTGGTCTCCAGCGTCTGTCCCACCCCTCCAGGTTCTTGCTAATCCATTTCCTTGCTTAATTTTTTGTTTTTGTTTTTGTTTTTGGCCTGCTGACCCGGACCTGGGCTCATACGTGGCCCCTCCCCCCAGGACTCCAGGTCTCCAGCCCGTCTGCCCCGCCCCTCCAGGCCCTTGCTAATCTATATACTTGCTTACTTTTTTTTGTTTGTTTTATCTTCTTTTGTTTTGTTTTTGGCCTGCCAACCGGGACCTGGGCTCTTATGTAGCCCCTCCCCCAGGCCTCCAGGTCTTCAGCACATCTGCCCCACCCGTCCAGGCCCTTGCTAATCCATTTCCTTGCTTAATTTTTTATTTGTTTGTTTGCTTTGGCCTGCTGACTGGAACCTGGGCTCTTACAGAGCCCCTCCCCCTGGCCTCTACATCTCCAGCGCATCTGCCCAGCCCCTCCCTTCAGGTTTTTGCCAGTCTTTTTTCTTGTTTACTCCTTTATTTTATTTTATTTTTCCCTATATTTTCTCTTCCCTTTTCTTTTTCTTCCCTCCTCTGTGGTACTTTCTGCCCACTGAACCCTGAGGCTTCCTTGAGACCTTGCCCCTGTGGTTTTCTCCATCTGTCTACCCCCACAGTTTCCCCAACCCCGGCTCCCCATGGTACCCCAGCCCACTGATT
>PVHP010040013.1:0-16089 GCA_004024765.1 Zapus hudsonius | reverse complement strand
GGGCTGACAAACTATCTGAGCCACTTGGACATCTTGCTGAAATGTGGGTTCTGGTTGAGCAGGTCAACTGTGGGAACTCTGATTCTGCTTTCCCACAATCCCCTGCAAGGGCTGTCAAATCCCTACCAGCTAGTCATCAAGCCCAAGAATCCTGAAGATTCTTTTTTTAAATATCTTTATTATGAATAATTATATACATCGTAGATTTTTTAAAATTTTAAATTATAAAATTGTAATGATTAAAATTAAAATATTATACATTTTTTTGAAAATTAGTGAGAAATGGACCCAAACTTATCAGATGAACTCGAATATTACAAAGGGAGTTCCAGTCAGTGCAGAGAAAGGGAGAGCAACTAGCAAAAAAAAGTCATGACAACACAGCATCATTTCTAGGAAGATCCAAATGTTAGAAAACAGAACCTTAGGGGGCTGGAGAGATTGCTTAGTGGTTAGGGTGCTTGCCTGCAAGGCAGGCTTGATTTCCCAGCACCCAAGCCAGATGCACAGGGTGACACATGCATCTGGAGTTCATTCGCGTTGGCTAGATGCCCTGACATGACCATATTCTCTCATCCTCTCTCTCTCTCTCTCTCTCTCTCTCTCTCTCTCTCTCTCTCTCTCTCTCTCTCTCTCCTCCCTCTCCCTCTTCTATCTCTGCTTGAAAATAAATAAATAAATAATTTTTAAAAAATAAAAATTAAACATGAGGTACTTAGTGAAAATGAAATGGAAGATTAGATACATAGATAGACAGACAGACAGATAGACAGAAAGCTGACAAGTATAAACTCATAATTTTCTGAGTATGGTGCAAATCCAGAAGTCATGATAGAAAAGACTGACAACTTGAAACACATAAGACATACAATTTCCATATGACTTAAAACCAACACACAGCAAAGGCAAAACACAAAGAAAACAAAATGCAAATTTTGTATTACATATTCCAAATGTAGATTCTTCCTAAATTAAAAGAAGCCCCTCCAACCCATAAATAAAATAGCTATAGCTCAATTTTAAAGGTCTAGGAACAATATGCAGAAGAGAAAAAAATTTAAAAAATGGATCCTGAACATATGAAAATATGGCCAATTTGTCTTAATAAGAAATGCATATTAAAGCAAGTCTGAGATGACAGTTTTTGCTTACATTGGCAAAATCAAAGAACTAGCTCACACACCACACTGGATGAGCAAGGGTGGGAAACCAAGCATTCTTTTTTTTAAAATATTTTATTTATTCATTTTCAAACAGAGAGATAGAGATGAGAGAGAGAGAGAGAGAGAGAGAGAGAGAGAGAGAGAGAGAGAGAGAGAATGCACCAGGGCCACCACCTTGTGGGTCTGGCTCAAGTGCGCACTGGGGCCTTAGGCACTGGAGGCAAGTGCCTTAACCGCTGAGCCATCTCTCCAGCCCCCAAGCATTCTTATGCTTAGATACTGAGAGGTGAAGGTCATGGATCACTGTGGAGGACTTTTCAACAATATCTATCATAATTGTGCTGCCCTTAACTTCTAACCCAGCAACTGCATGTTCAGAAATGTAATTCTACTGCTATCTGGATGCTCCCGTAACTGATGTAGTGTTAGTACAAAGGAGCTCTTAACAACATAAAAATATTTCAAATAAACCAAAATAGTCATTCATGGGAAAATGTTACTTACATTTTGGTACATCCATATAATGAAAGCAGAAAGAATAAAAATAGACAGAAGCGAATATACTAAAAAGGAAGGCTAAATGCAGTGATGGGAAAAAGAAAGGAAGGGAAAGATGGGGAAACCCACTGAGGGAGAAATGCCCATGGAAAGAAGGGGTTTGGGGAATGGAATATATGTATTTCTATGTACATATGCATAAGTGCTCTCTGGAAAGTTAACTAAGAAATTAGTTTCTCAGGTTAAAACAATGATGGAAAAAAGACCTGTCTATTTACTATTCCTATATGAACAAAAGGTATCTTTTTAATTAAAAGAAATCTGGTTTTGAGGCCAAATAGCTTGTGTTTGGCCTATGGTATGCTAGTTATAATTCCTTAAATGATCATCAAAAGTGATCATTTTTATCACAATATTACTGTCTGTATATAATTCATATATATGCATTGAGCAATCAACTTTATCCTAATATGGCAATTAATATGTTACGCTGTAACTTCTAATGCCCTACATTTTGGGCCCATTATAAAAATAAACTATGCTACTAGGTCACAGAAGAAATTACTCCATTGAAACCTAAATTATGCAGAAGTTTGCTTACCAACCTGTTTCCATCTGATAAGATTCTCTGTAGTGTAAACTGATCCATTCAGACTGAAAAACATTTTAACCTGTCTTGTTGAAAACTCAGGGAAGAGGATAAAAGCTTATATCGCTTGATTCTTTTCTCAAGAAAAACATAAAGTTACATTTGCTCATATTTGAGGAAGAGTTTAAAGCCTAAAACTTAATAAGTAGTGATCAAATAAAAGAAGAATTAATCATATCTGGCAGCACAATCCCTGAAGAATTTTTTTTAGCAGAAGAGTTGGGGGAAAAAATCACCTTGTGTTGACTCCCAAATTGCTTCTGTACACTCAAATCTCTTTTGTCGGTCCCTGAATGGTTCAAGTTCCTCAGATTTGAAGGCATTTTGACCTTTCTGTAATGTTTGGATTGCCGAACCAAACAATTTTCTTGTATACATCTCTCTCCCAATTAAATCTGCAATGGGTTTGACCCAGCTGATAATGTCTAGTGCTACCTCTAAAGAACCTGTGGCCAAGTCTAGCTACCCAGTGATCTCATCTTGAATTTGTTCCCCAAAGGCTACTTCAGCTTCTCACCATATAAACTGAAATTACCCAGCATCTTTATTGAACTCTAGACCATGATTTCATCTAAAAGGGCTTTTGGTGGAATGGGAACTAGTCTCTTGGATCTTGCCCTTAAATTAGTACAAGTCCCTTGAACAGTACTGGTGTGACTTCCTAACACATAACAGAAGGGACCGAGGAAACAGTGCAAGAATTAAACATTCCTTCCCAAGGTCTGGAACCCTAAGCTGTGAATGCCTGAGACGATCAACTGGGTTTCTACTGGGCATATAAAACAGGGCCATCCTCTGGAAAGCCCACTTAATGAAACCCTACAACACACAGTAGGTCTGCAATAGGAGCATGTTCATAGGAGAACCGAATTCTTTTATCTGTGTCCATGACTAGACAGCGGGTCCAGGGTATAATGACACATGTCAAAACTAACATTCACAAGTCCCAAACTGACTAGATGGCTTCACATAAATAAGATTAGATTTTCACTGACTTCCTCCCTTTATCACTGACAGCTGGCCTGGTCTACAGGAGCAGTCTAGGGCTGTCTTGAACAATAAGGCTTTTTCTTGTAGAAATCCAACTTTTATTTTGCAGTATTTGGGATCGCACCCAAGGCCTTATATGTTAGGCAATGCTTCAACCCTTGAGCTATGTCTCTAGTCAGCAAAGGTTTAGACTGTCTTTTGTGGAAAAAAGGCCTTTTTTTTTTTGGTCTCTGACTGACAACACATTTATCTGTGTCTTTTGATTTGCTTCATTAAATTTAATGCTTATATCCTGTACATTATTTTTAAGAGGAAAAATAGTCAAGTGTTTCCTTTCACCCTAATAAATCCATTGATGCAGTAGCACATACAGCATCCAGTTTGCAATTCTATAGCAGGTTAGAATTTCTCTCTCTGTAGCAGGTTATTTATCTTACTAACAATCTATCAAAATAAATATCTCCTACCGCACAGTCTTATTAAATATTTTTATAGCTGAAATTCCCTATTCCCCTTTGGCAAAATTAATAGCCCCTTTTCCCACACATGTATCATATTGCTTTTCACATTTTTAATAGGTGCCATTATTGATAGATCTTTTATTCCTATCTGATTTGGACCCCCTGGGGGACGGAGAACATGTCTTATTCATCTCTAAATAAGTCCCAGTGACTTTCACAGAGCCTCCTTCATTATAGATGAGCTTGGGAAAAGTTCCAGCCATAGGCCTGTACTCTGCTCCCTTCTGCAGATTCCCTATAGGAACCCTGGGGTGGACATGGCAGGAAGGAAGGGACAGGCTGCTGCGGGGATGGAGACAATTCCCACAGAGCCTCTCTCAAGCCCACAGTCCTAGGCTTCTTCTGCTCCTTCAATCTTGTCTGTGACTCCTAGTAGACAGTGTAACTCCCTTCTCTGCAGTTCCTGCATAGAATGCCAGTTGAAATCCATGACAGTTCCAGACCAGAACACACAGCCTATGGACTGGAATTACCAAGAGGCACTGAAGTCCCTGCTGGTGACACGTGCTCACGGCTCATCACATGAGATCTTGTTATTTCTGTCTCGGGGTCACTCCTCTCTCTCCCTTGTTCTGACCTACTCTGCCCCTCTCTTTTCTTGGTCAGCTCCATTGTCTTCAATGTCTCTGGTCCTGCTCAGGTGACCCCAGTTGCTGAAAGTCCTTCTGGGTAGGGATAGGAGGTGCTGGGTAGAGTGTCCCTACTTCCCTCTTATTTTCCCAGGACAAAGAGAAGCTCTCATGGATTTTAAAGCCTCTTATCTGCAACCTCCAAACCCTCTCTCAGGGCTGGAGACAGACACTGCCAATTAATAAAATTAAGCACAGAAGATGAAATTTGTTGACATAGTCTAGGGAAATTTTATCCTCTTGGCAGGAGGAAGGAATTAGTGAAGACTTAGTACTAAACTGTCAAAGAAAATGTTTTTCTCTTTCCATTCCCCACTCTGGCTGATCCGCGTAGTTTTTATGGAGCACTGTTGAAAGTGATGAGACACCGTATCCTGACCCAATAAGAAAGAGCGTCATGATGCATTCGTCTATAGGCTAAATAATTGCCACAATTACAAGTCCCTCATCTGGCCAATTACTAACCCAGTATCCTCAGTGCTATCATCAAGGCTTGCAAAGTTTAGTTAGTTCACCTGACAAGAGAACTTGAGAGTTAATTGGATTTGAGTGTTAGCTTAATAATATGCTCATTGACGGACATGTAAAGATAATACACATAGTTATTCATTTTAGGCAACAGAGTCTAGCTTCTGACAGATACGATGTTCTATTTAACTTTCACTAAAAGCAACCGGTAAGAAAATGTTGTCAGTATTACTTCATTCTTTGAACTGCATCATGAAAACTTTTGTGTGTTGGGGGGGTGTGCACGTGCGTGTGTGCATGTGTGTATGTGTGTGTGTATGTGTGGCTGTGTGTGGGTGTGTGTCTGTGTCTTTGTGTGTGTGCATGTATGTGTATGAGTGTGTACATGTGTGTGTATGTGTGGGTGTGTGTGCATGTGTGTATGTGTGTGTATGTGGGTGTGTGGGTGTGTGTCTGTGTCTGTGTGTGGGTATGTGTCTGTGTGTGTGTGTGCATGTGTGTATGTGTATGTGTGTGTATGGGTGTGTGTGGGTGTGCATGTACACTAGAGGACAACCTCAGGTGTCACTTCTCCGGAATGCCATCCACCTTTTCTTGAGATGGTGTCTCTAATTGGCCTGGAGCTCTCTGATTAAGTCGACTGGCTGGTCAATGAGCCCCAGAGATCCACGTGTCTCTACCTCCCCAGCGCTGGGATTACAAACACCATCTACCATGCACAGCATTTTGATGTGTGTGTTGAGATCAAGCTCAAGTTCTCAGACTTGCAAATCAAGCACTTTAATAACCAAGCCATCTTCCCAGCCATCTGCACCATGAAATCTTAACCTTAGATTACCAAAAGCTTAAACGATTCACTAGTATTTCCAGAGAGCTCCCAAAAATTACTAATTACATTGTTAATGGTATTAGGACCTTTGAAATAAATTCAAATAATTACTGAGTGTTGCCATTCCAAAAGATTTTTGAACAGTCTGTGGATTACGTGTGCATAGGACATGATATCAGTGACGAGAGCTGAAATCAGGACACGCAAAAAGAAAATACTGACGGAAGCGGTATGATTCTGCCGAACAATGAGAACTTGCCGTGCAAGCAAAGACTTTCCAAAATGATCATTCAGGATGATTTGTGACAAAAACATCGAAACTATGACACAGACACATGCATGAGGGAGTCACAATATGATGGCTGTGATTCAAAGTGCTGTTTTCCTTAAAATTCCAAATGCCACGGCAGGTCAAAGATGACAGACTGGAGTGACACACATATAATTTATCCCTGCATCGAGTCACCATGTGAACTCCCGGTGTCTGTTTCTGTATTGTCACTCACCCATCAAGGTGGCTTCCAATCCAGAACCCTCTCAGCACCAGGCTACCTCTGATTGTTCTCTCAAACGTTCACCACTGACATCTGTCATATTAGCAAAAGTTTAGTTTTGCTTGTTTCCTTGCTTGGGTCGTATGTATATAGCCTTCAGAAAGACCCCTCCCTAGCTTCCAATGTTAAATAGGTATGTGTAATATATTAAAATATATAATTTTTGCAAACAAATTCCAATATGAACAGAAATAATGAATTTTCCCCTAAGTTTGCCAAAATGATCCATGCACTGGACTAGTTTCTAGATTCTGCTGTCTACTTTCTTCATTTCATGTTGTCCCCGATATTCTGAAAGTCCTGCTCTTACCTCCTTCACTGATCTTTGTACTTATTCACTGATCTTTGTGGATGCAGAAATGCTTCAATTCTTCTGCCTTGTCTTTTGTCTTGACCTCATCTTGACTCATTCTATTCGTAGGGCATTTAGAACATCAAACAGATAAGACTAGCAAAGAACCTCCCCTCATCATATCATAATTAAACCATGAATTATATATAGGGAACAGAGTATATTGAGAGCAGCAAGAGAGAAGAGCAAAACATATAAAGGAAGGGGAAGGTCCATCAGAATAAAAGCATATTTCGCAACAAAAAACTTAAAAAATTTTAAAACCTAATGGGCTTTGAATGATGTAGTTTGAGGTCTGAAAGACAGCTGCCAATCCAGACTTCTGTTTACATCATAACTAAAGTAGAAAGGAAAACAGGAAAATGGTCCATGAAAAAAGGAGAATTCTTTGGACTGAACAAAAAGATAAACACATTCACGGGCCACAGGAATAATAAACTACAACTGAAACACAAGGGAAG
Source organism: Zapus hudsonius (assembly GCA_004024765.1). Taxonomy (NCBI): domain Eukaryota; kingdom Metazoa; phylum Chordata; class Mammalia; order Rodentia; family Dipodidae; genus Zapus; species Zapus hudsonius. Next base: position 8,975 of record PVHP010040013.1, on the reverse strand, counting down.
AATAGGAGAACCTTAAACACTACAAAAACAATGCAAGAACAAGAAATAATGTTTAGCCTTCAATAACAATTCTGAATATGGCCTCCATTTCCCATTCAAACTATACTAACGAGCTGTCTGGATGAAGAGGCAGGATCCAGCTATCTGTCGTCTCTAAGAAACCCACCTCACTGTAAAAGACAGATGCTACTTAAGGTTGAAAGGATGGAAAACCATTTTCCAAGCAAATGGAACTAGGAACTAGGCAGGTGTGACGATTCCAATCTCTGACAAAACTGACTTCAAACTGGAATCAGTCACAAGAGATGGTGACGATCGTCTCATACTCATGAAGAGGATATAATTCTAAACAACTATGCATCAGATATGGTTCCACACAATTGCATTAAACAAATATTACTAGAGGTGATGCTTAGCACAGTATTAGGGCGTGACTTCTGTATCCCACTCTCACTAATTGGCAGGTTGTCCGGTCAAAAAATAAACAGAAGCCGGGCGTGGTGGCACACACCTTTAATCTCTGCACAGTGATCGGAAGTAGAGGGATCTCTATGAGTTCGAGGCTTGCCTGGGTGAGGTGAGAAAAAAAATTAAACCCAAAAATACAAAATAGGAAAATTGGAGATTTTAGTGTATTTAGTGTATTTTTAGTGTCCAAGGCCTAATGACCGGAGTTCAATTCCCCAGTACCGACATATCCAGATGCACAAAGTGGTGCATGTGAATGTGTGGCTGGAGTTCATTTGCAGTGGCTGAAGGCCCTGGTGTGGCCCATTCTCTCTCTCTCTCTCTCTCTCTCTCTCTCTCTCTCTCTCTCTCTCTCTCTCTCTCTCCTGTTTGCAAATTAATTAATTAATTTATTATTATAAAAAAGAACAATTTTGGAGGGCTTGAGAGATGGCTTAGCGGTTAAGGCGCTTGCCTGCAAAGCTCAAATGAATAGCCTAATGATTCATCTTAGAGCCATAGAAAAACAAGAATAAGCCAAACCTGGGCTGAAGAGATGGCTTAGTGGTTAAGGCATTTGCCTGCAATGCAGAAGGACCTGAGTTCGATTCCCTAGTGCCCATGTAAAGCCAGATGCACAAGAGGACCCATGTGTCTGGAGTTCATTTGCAGGGGCTGGAGGCCCTGGCGAGCCCATTCTCTCTGTCTGCCTCTCTCTCTCTCTCTCTCTCTCTCTCTCTCTCTCTCTCTCTCTCTCTCTCTCTCTCTCTCTCTCAAATAAATAAAAAAAGAATAAGCCAAACCCAATATCAGAAGAAATAAATAATTCCACAAGATCTATAACAAGGAGAATGAAGCAGTAATAAGTGATCTCCTGAATAATAAAAGCCCAAGTCAAAATGGATTCACTGCTTATTGCTTCATAAAATAGAAGAGGAAAGAATACTACTGAATTCCTTTAGTAAAGCCAGCATTTTTCATGTCAAAATTAGATAATGACACAGCAAAATAAGAAAATTATAGACCAATCTCCCTGATAAACATAAATGCAGAAAGTTTCAATAAAATACTTGCCAAGAAAATGCAAGGATACATTATAAAGATTGTCTATCACCATCAAGTTGAATTTATTCCAGAGAGGGGTAGGGATGGCTCACCATAGGCAAAGAAATAAATGTAACGCGTTACATAAACGGACTCAAGGACAGAAATCACATGATCATTTCAACACATGAAGAAAAGGCTTTTGAAAAAAATCCAATATCTCTTCATGATAAAAATCATGAATGGATGGGAAATGAGGATACCAACACAAAATTTGTTCATACTGGGTGTCTAATTGATAACAATTCAGAAAACATTGAAGAAGAAAGATTGTAAGAGCCCCAGGGTGGGTGGGAATAGCCTGAGGCATCGTCCTCCCTCCACAGAGATTGACTGAGCCCTTCAGAACCCCATAATGAATACCAGTAACCCCACCAAGGAGGACCCTCGGTGGAATGGGGGTGTGGGTGTAGGAGGGGACATAAGTGTATAACTGATTTTTAAAAGTCAGTAAATATAATAAAAAGAGATACTAATGAAATTGTAGAACTGCCAGTTTCATGTAGATTTCTGGGAAATGTTTGTAAAGAGTTTAAAGTATTTATAGGGCTGGAGATAGGCTCACCAGTTAAGGTGTTTGCCTACAATGTCTAACAACCCAGGTTCAATTCCCCAGTACCCACATAAAGCCAGAAGCACAAAGTGATGCATGCATCTGGAGTTTATTTGCAGTGGCAAGAGGTCCTTGGACACCCATTCTCTCTCTGTCTCTCATCTCTTTCTCTCTCTCTTTGCAAGTAAATAAATACACACACACGTGCACGCACATGTGTGTGTGTGTGTTTGTGTGTGTGTGTGTGTGTGTGTGTGTTTAGAAGCACTTTGCTCTCACAGCCAGTCTGAGAACATCCTTCAGGGAGAGTGTAGTGGACACTGAACAGATTCAAAACTCATCAAAGTAGAAAATGCCAGGCTGCCAAGCGCTTAACACTATAGGGTATGTTTAGCATACCTTCTAAGATTCAGGGAACATACCAGAAGAGGGGTCTGAAAGAATGTAAGACACACAGGGTGGGAAGGTGTACTCGGAGGCATTGCCCCCTACACAGACTGGTGCATTCATGAATCTACAGTGAACACTGAAAACCCCTCTAAGGAAGGCCCTCAATGGAATGAAGGGTAGGAGAAAGGGGACCTAAGATAACCTAATGACTAAGTGGCAGTATGTTCATATATTAAAATTCTCAATCAAAAGTGTTTAGAAGCACTTTAAGATAGAGTGTTGATATTAACCTGTACCACCACAAATAAACTTATTTGTCTTCCCAGCCATGATAGACCGTACCCTCAAACTCTCAACCAGAATAAACCCTTCCTTCCTTTCTTAAAAAAAAAATAAGAAAGAAAAAGAAAATTAGTCTCTATTTTCAAGTGGCTAAACATTAACTTTGTTTAACTTAGCCTGAGTAAAGGCTGCTTTTAAATTCAAGTTCAAGTTGAAGACTAAGTTCCCCACTTGACTGAGTTTAGTATAGATTTCCTTTTCCATTTCCATTCTGATCCAGAGGCCCTTATTTCACATCATATATTTTAACAAAAGAAATCCATATTAATTCATGGAGAAAATGAAAGCACTTGAATTTGTGAGTCTCTTAGGCTTGCATTTTTTTCAACAAATATACTTCTACCAAGTACATAGAGAGCATGACTTTGTATGAAGATCTCATCTTGTGCAGGACCATACATGCACGGAATATTAAAATTTGGCAACAGTAAAAGATTTCTGAATGCACAACAAGCAGAAATTAATTCTGAATCAAATGCATAATGAATGGGAGGTAATTCTGCCCCATGTTGCATCTCAAGACTTCACTGTAGCCTTGTGTGCGCTTTGCAAATGCTGTCGCTCCAAGAAACACCATATGACGCTGCCTCAGCTCAGATCTGAGACTATTATATGCTGTGAGTTTCGGTGTTTTTACTGAATAGTAAAGTCTTCTGTTCTTATACAAACACGATGGTTTCATTATCGAAATCCTGCTTTCGTTCCTCAGCATGTAAGTATCAAAGGATATCACAGGATTATATTGTGTTAGAATGTTTGATTTTTAAAATTGCTGTTTGAGTTGCTGACGAATTTCATAAAAATACTTGTTAAATGAATTTTGGCTTGAGATTTGGAAAGAATTTCCAACAATTTCTGACAGGGCCGTAAACATATTGTATTCTGCATTTATGCAAGGTGGCATTGTCGGCACTGACAAATATCAATTAACTCCGAAAAATATTGAAAATTATCTGTGTCCTGCAGTATCAAATATCCAGCAAAGATTTCATTCTTTACACAAAATAAACAAGAACAGCCATCTCATTAACATGCAAATTTGCTTTCATTCTTAAGAAAGGATGGATTATATGTAAATCAAAGAGGTGTTTTAAAATAAATTTCCTTTCGATGTATTATTATTAAAAGTTTGATTTGTATACCTATTTATGGGTCATATAAAACATTCACGGGCAAAAGGGGTCATAAGTGGAAAGCACTGAAAAAGCCTTGATTTAGAAAGATGAAATCAAAAAGAATACTGATTTGTAGATTTAAAGGACTAGAATTATTATACAATCCTCATTTTGCAGAAACATACAGTGGATGAAGGTGAATTCAAAATTTCCTTCTGGCCACCAAACTGCAACTTGCCTAAAATGACAGACTGTTGGTGGCTATTACTCTCACCAGTCTGCCCCCAAGAACGCTCACAGCTCCCTGAATCAAGCACCTCTCTCCCTGCCTGGGGGTTCTCTCTGGACACAGGAACACATGGATTTGTACAAAGACAGCAGGAAGTGATGGGGGGGAACCAGCTCTCCACAATGACTGCCTCTCATCCTCAAGAGGGACAGCTCTGAGATGTACTTTACCCCTTCTCCCAAAAGCATGTCGCTCAGTGATGGCTTTCCTGTCCCACTTCCCCACTCCGCCAGTGCCCCATGAATATACCCCTGGTCTCAGAGCATTCTGGGAGAGCTCCCCTGGCATGCAAGGCCCTCAGCTATGGCAGAATGGGAAGCCCAGGCTGTTTTGATTTTGTTATCTTTTAAAGACAAATGTATTAGATCATTGTCAGGGAAAACTAGAAGTAAGCAGGTCCCTCTCCGTGTGAGACATGGTTATTCTTCACAGGTGTCAAGTTTTCAGGATCTCTGTCTTAATTCATACCAGACCTGAATATCAATAAGGCTCAAACCTGACTTAACAAGAAATTTTGAAGTAAAACTAAAAAGAAAAAGAAAAGCATCCATATTTGTTCAGAAGCCAGAAATAGCATTTGGTGTCCTTGCCCAGTGAGAGAAAGCCTAGAATTCTATAGATGTCTTCAGAATCGATCTGTGCTCAGAACAAGCCAGGCTTCTCTAGTTGGCTCACTGTGTGCTGTTTTGTTTTAACCAAGACACTGTCATTTATTTGCAATCAAGGGAGAGAGAAGAGAGACAGAAAGAGAAGGTTGCCAGGGCCTCCAGCTGCTATAAACGAACTCCAGACACATGTGCCCCTGTGCATCTGGCTTTACATGGGTGCTGGGGAATCAAACGCAGATGGTTAAGCTCTGCAGTCAAGCACCTTAACTGTTGAGCCATCTCTCCAGCCCCCCACCCAAGACACTAGTTTAATCTGCACTTCATTACATATGTATTAGATCAGCACCAGAAATGTGTGTGTTTTGCCTTTATTAAAACTTTGCCTTTATTAATTCACTAAGCTAGACTGCTTTAATCTCTACAGTAATGTGCAATTTCTATTAAATAACTTTTGCTCGGCTGGAAAGATGGCTCAGCTGTTAAGGTGCTTGCCTATAAAGCAGAAGGACCTGTGTTCAATTCCCCAGTTCCCAGATGCACTAGGTGGCACATGTTACTGGACTTCATTTGCAGTAACTGGAGGCCCTGGCGTGCACCTATTCACTATTCATTCTCTCTCTCTCTCTCTCTCTCTCTCTCTCTCTCTCTCTCTCTCTCTCTCTCTCTCTCTCTCTCTCTCTCCCCTCTCTCTAGTAAATAAATATCTTGATGCTCAGACACATTCTATGCCAAATAAATCAGAATATCTTTAAGTAAATTTTGCCTATATATTACAAATTTTCAAAGAGAAGGCTTTCTCTCTTCCACTGTTATATTGACGGATATATAAAGACAAAAGAGAATTTTAAATTTGACCTTCCCTTCCACTGAGTCTGAGGTCACTCAAATTTTAATTCAGAGTGAAAAATGTAGTAATACGCTAAATGAGTTTCTGGTGGTTTCAATTAGGTATTCCCCCATAAACTCATGTGTCTTGAATGCTAGGTCCCACTTTGACAATTGCTGGTGGCAATTTGGGAATTGGAGTCTCCCGGATGCAGTGCATTGTTGGGGCAGGCTTCTGGGTGGTACAGCCAGCTTCCCCTTGCCAGTGTTTGGCACACTCTCCTGCTGCTGTTGTCCACCCAGTGTTGGCCAGGAGGTGATGTCCAGTCTCTCCTCATGCCTTGCTTTCCCTTGACATCATAGAGTTTCCCTTGGAATTTCTTTCTTCCCACAAACTGCTTTTGGTCAGGTGTTTCTACCAGCAATGAGAAACCTAACTGCAACAGAGTACAATGTTTTTTCTCAAGGAAAAATATTAAGTGTCTTACAACACTGTTAGAGTTCTGTGTTTTCCAGAATAAACCAAGGTGCTGAGATTTTAAGTGACCACCTGGTTACATTGAGACTACTCATCCAGCCAAAGGTGTCAATGGAAGCAAACTGCAGAATCCTATTTTCATGTCTTACTGTCTATGGAGAATTGATATTTAACAACAATGTTAGGCAGAGATGAATGTACCCTGAACCTAAGGAAGTTTAAACTCCATGGTCCCATGTACTAGCACTCCTTCCAGAGCCCTGGGAGACTATTTCATATGACCTTATGTAATGTATGCTTTTGTAAAATTAGCTTTAAAATGCAGTAATGGGGCTGGAGAGATGGCTCAGCTATTAAGGTGCTTGCCTGCATAGCCTAAAAACTGGGGTTCACTTCCCCAGCACCCACATAAAGCCATATGCACAAAGAGGTGCATGCATCTGTAGTTCATTTGCAGTGGCTAGAGACTCTGGCATGCCCATTCTCTCTCTCTCTCTCTCTCTCTCTCTCTCTCTCTCTCTCTCTCTCTCTCTCTCTCTCTCTCTCTCTCTCTCGCTCTCTCTCTCTCTCTCTCCTTGCAAATAAATATTTTTAATGCAGTTATGTTCATTGTAGTTTGTTGAGACTTGTCTTCATTGAAAAATGATCTCCAAATTTGTATGTCTCAGGTCCTGTATAAACTGAATCCATTCTTCTGTTGGGTCTGCATTAAAGGATCACTTGCACTTCCCAAAAGAATGCTTAGCCCTCCAATTCATGAGCCCACCAAAAAGTCTTCCCTTCCAGGGGAGCCTCTTTAGCACAAAGTTAATTTAGCTTCACAGTGCTTCCCCAGCAAAGAAATTCGCTCATCCACAGCCATCCAGAAACCATTTTAATAACTTTAACCTTTGTGAGAAACTTGGGAAGCTTTTGTGCATCGCTGTACAATTAACATCCATGGATTCCTACTGAGATCTGAGGTTCCAGTGTAGTCGTGACCAGAACTCTGCAATGGGCTTGCCCACAGGACAGAGATCTGCTGATGTTTTCAATGAAGACATCCTCTTCTACAGAGAATATCTATACTGCATTCTCCTTTATTATTACACTGAACCCTCCCCCTACACACACAAAATATTTTTATTAAAAATCAGAACTCTTGGGGCTGGAGATATGGCTTAGAGGTTAGGGCTTTGCCTGCAAAGCAGAAGGACCTGAATTCTATTCCCCAGTATACATATAAAGCCAGATGCACAGGGTGGCACATGCATCTGGAGTTTGCAGTGGCTGGAGGCCCTGGTGCTCTCTCTCTTTCTCTCTCTCTCTCTCATAAAATATTTTTTAAAATCATAACTCTTTAAGTAACATAGCTTTGTGTATTTCCAATCACATAGCCTCTTTTAAGAGTCCCTTGTTCGCTTTACAAGCCTCCAGACTTGCAAAGTAATGGAGTGCACGCAGACCAACGAAAAGTTGTATGTTTCTCCCTCACTTCCATAACAAATGCAATAGAAAAGGGAAGAGATTGGTCGAGCTTGGAAAATGTTGCTCAACAGAGGGTCTTGGTCCAGAGACTCAGCTTTAACTCACGTGCGAGGGGTTTCTGAACCAACTCAGATGATTTCAAAGTGCCAACGTGGTTTGGAATCATCCAATCAGTATCAGTGCTTTTCTGACATGAGGAGGCATACAGGTGACCTGGTGGTCTTGTTTCGATGTGGACTCTGATGGAGAGATCTGAACTAGAGCTCGGCAGTTCACCTTTCTAAAAAGATCAAGGATGCCCAAACTAGTTAGTCTGTAAGCCATGTAAGGGAAGATTTGGATATTGCTAAATATTAAATGTGGAAGAATCGTGAGGTCTGTGAACACAAGTTTTGCACAAGCTAAAAGCTTTCTGCCAGTCCTTGGGGTTGGAGAGAGTTATCCATACTTCCCAGAAACTAGTGTAAACCAAATGCATCTTGTGACTTAACTTGCTTTTGTTAACTGTGAGTTCTGCAAGCCTTGGCCAAGAAATGAAGTTAGGGGAGGAGGTGAGAACAGATAGAGGTTTATCTGTACTTCGCTGGCTCCTGTCAGGTACACATCTCTGTACTGAACTATAAAAACTCCTGACAATTGGGCTTCAGCGCCAATGCCTTATCTATGCTTGGCCCAGTGGCATAAATTCCTAAATTCATAAATGTGTAATAATAATAATAATAATAATAATAATATTAATAATAATAATAATAATAAATGAAACTCCACTCTCCTCTTGCTATCACGGCTTTGTTTCTTTGTCACAGGGAATATCTATAACAGCCAGACCTGGAAATAGCAAGACTCTTCTAGATATCAATATGTACAGGTATCAAAAAGGATATTCCAGAAAAGTGGCACTTATTGAAAACACAAACAATGGGGTCACTTTGCAGCGACATCTATGCTTCAGATGTGATTTCCCCTGATCAGTTTCCACAAGCTCTTCCCTTCCAACAACACCATTACTGTCTGCTGTTCCAATCTAAGCCAGTCATTGCAGAGATGGGGGGGGGTGTAGCTCTCCTTTATGAGTGGAGATTGGTCAGGAGTGAGAAAGACATATTCAACTTGTTTTTGTTTTATAACAGCCAGCTTGAGACAAGTCACGAACAACAGGGAACTCATCTGGCACACTTTCCCAGCAGCCATTTGTCAGATGTCACGATGCCATGAATAAGAGGCCCCTGGGAAAGCATAATGGATGCAATCCTTACTGTTGGATTTCGATTTGTTCCATTGTCCCTGAAGAGTTTCAGCGTTTTGCTGTATAACAACGTTATTTTAATATCAATATCATTAAGCTTCAGTGTGTGTG
>PVHP010040012.1:0-16112 GCA_004024765.1 Zapus hudsonius | reverse complement strand
AGACAGTCTGACCTCCTTGTGAAGCCCAGTCCTATGATATCTTAAGGGACCATTCAGGGAGGCCACTGCAAGCTCCTCATTTTATGACCAGCTCATGAGTGTTGCCAATTTAGAAATGGCTATCTTGGTTAACCTATACTGATCTCACTCTCCGATGGAGATTCTGTTTGTATTTTTCAGAAGGCAGCGAGAGAGCTGTGGCTCCTCCAACCCTACTATGAGCCACAGGCTGATAGGTGACATCCTGGCAAGAGATGAACCACACCAGACCTACTGTGGAGTATCCATATGGAACCCCGCAGAGAATGGTGGGATAAGCAAGAGACCTATAACCACAGCCAATCAGTCAACCCAGGATAAGCCAGCAAGACAGACACCAATGATCTTCAACACAACCTAAAGCAGAAGTAAAGAGACCCCCCTAAAACCTCAAGAATAAAGCAGTGTTAATACTCACCTACCATGACTCAGGGAACTGAGCTGAAGAGGGGGCAGAAAGAATGTAAGAGTCATGGTGGAGGAGAATGTCCAGAGACATGGCCCCCTCAGTAACAACATACAAAGGGGGGTGGAACCGGGTTGACTCCTAGGCTATCCGTAACCCTCTACCCCATGGACTGATCTAGTCTGCCCACAGAGGCGGATACCCAGCTGATTGGGGACAGGGAAGAGGGAAATTGGGGAACTGGGGGTACCAACTCATTTTTTGCTCATTCAGTGTACGTTAATATGGATAATAAAGTTATTATAAAGGTAAAAGTACATTGAGATAAGTTCCATGAAATCAGTAGAAAAAGAAATTATAAAGATGACAATATTTCTAATATCAAAAATATCTAATTTTTAAATTTCATAACTACAATGAAATCAATGACCTAAAAATGTCATGTGTGTGATGTTAGAATAGGAATTCATAATATTTAGCACAAAAATGGATGATTTCAGATATAAAGAAATTCTCAGATTAATTATGCTCATGAAATCACAGTTATGAAAACCAAACACTTAATAAATACTAAACTTTTTGTGAAAAGCTAGTTTATTATACTAACAAAAGAAATTTTCAGCTTTGTGACCTTTGTTTCATAGGTGTCCTAGTTACAAACTTCTAAGCACAGATGAACAAGAAGAAATTCCAGTCTATTTGATCAAATTCTTATATTACTGTTCCAGACTTCAAAAGAACCAAACATTACAGTACACAGTGAAACAAAAACTATATGTAGCCACCGGCAGATAAATTTATCTTATGGATAAAGAGAAAAATAAGTTAATAATTCAAACTTAACACAACATCATGAAACAATGAGAGTTTATGCTGCTTCTGTCTCTTCTTCCTCCCCCTCCATCTCTTCTTTGTGTCTGTCTCCTCCTTTTCTTCTCCTCCTCATTCTTCCCATTCTCAAGTAGTTCCAGTTTTAGAATATGTGCTGCTGAATGGAGCACCTCAGTAGTAATAGTATTAATAGTAGTAATAGTAGTAGTATCGTTTAGAAGTTGATTGCCATAACCATTAATATATTTGATGAAGGTTATGACAAATGCCAAAAAAAAACCCCTGACAAATAGCTCTCACTTTCTCATGTAGATATTTTCTTCTTAAATAAAATTGGTTTTTAAGCACGAATTTTGAAACAAATATATATCAGGGAAATCTTCATAGGCTTGCTTGTTCTAGAACTAATCAGAGTGAAAAATCAGATAGGAATAACTGGAGATAAAAGTTATAGTTCAAATAATACCATGGCTTTGGCAACTGATAACTTACTTAGATTGTAATGAGTTCTAGATCTTTAGGGAAACCTATAACGGTTATATATAAAAAGTTACATTTAATAACATTTGATTAAGTGAAAACTGGGCAGTAATGCAACAAAAATATTATAGTACAAACAAACACAACTGTATTTATTTAAAATGTGAGTAGAGCAATTTCATCAAATAAGTGACTACGATGATCAACAAACAAACAAAACATAAACACCTATTGAAACTGTAAGCTCAGCACACAGGAGGCTGAGGCAAGAGGCTCTCAAATTCAAGGCCACGGTGGGCTTCAGGGAATAGAAGAGTATATGAAACACATATTTTGAAATATTGAACAGTAGTGCATGGCTGTCATTGGTAGGTGTTGGGGAGCTAATATGCTAAGTTCTACAGTTAAAGAGGTAACTGTCTGCACGTAGTTTCCACCAGTTACAACAGAGAAATCTTGCCGCATTCAAGGTCTTAATAAACTAAGGAAACTGACAAGGAACTGGGTGGACCACAGCAGCAAAAAATTTGTGGGAAGATGTACTGTGTTATATTTCAGCTATTATGGTCTAAGTACAGAAGTGAAGATCAGGTTTTACATTCTGATAAATGCTGAAATCAGGAGTTCCATTTATCAAGATACAAACTTTGAATACTGACATATATATATGATTTGTTCAAATTGTATAAAACTATTTGGTACAGGAATTGCTCTTGCACAAAGATTTTCAATTAGTTATAACTGAGAAAAGAAAATAATTATAATCATGATTCTTCACCAACACACATATTTGAACTGAATAATTTGCAGTACTCTATACTTGTTTTGGAGGTATAATATTTTCTTTTGTTATGTTCATTGAAATGCAATATTATAGTTGCTGAATATAATGGCTAAGATTGGCTTATATTTTAAATGTATTTCTTTTTCAGTATTATTTTAGAAACTAATTCTTTATAAAAATATTATCTCCCAGATTTGGGATTATCAAACAGCACAACCTAATTCATCCTCACTCATAGTTAGAGATAAGCCTTCTTGTTGGGAGAATATGATTTATTTTGTCCAAATTTATTATTTTATATATAGAAATAAGTTTGACTATTATATATACACTCATACACTCTTCTTTAGATACTTGTGGTTTGGGCATTAAGGTGAACTCGGGTAAAGAATTGTAAATTCTAATGAGGGTCTCTAAATACCATTATTTAAGCCAAAATCATAAAATATTACACAAGATATTTCTTTCAAAAGAAATTCTACTGGTAAATTAGAAAAAGAATGACTATGATGAACAAAATAAAAACTTTAGCTTAATTTTCTACAATTCTGATGCATCCTAAATTTGTTAAGGAATATCATTGACTTCTATTGAGCAATGATCATGTGATAAGGTAGAGACACCGAAGGTATTAATGCCTTCCTTCTATTGCTCTGAATTGAGACAGACACTGAACTTCACCTTGCCTTTCCCTCCGCCAATAATTCCCTTTGTGACCCAGCTTATACATGAAGCATCTGTGACAACCACAGACTGCTGAGAGACAATAGACATGTTTTACCCTCAGTTGTTCAAACATAGTGCATATTTCTGCATGTTCACATATTCATGTATTCAGATGAAGTCTTTGGGATGTCACTGTCTTCTGCATAATACTGACACACCAGGGTCAGGGAGCCCAAGTGCTGAAAGGAAATTGATGACACAGGTCTACATATCCCTAGTAACAGCAAATTGCAGACCATCTATATCTCTATATAAAAGTAAACACACACACACACACACACACACACACACACACACACACACACACACAACAACAACAACAACAACCACAACAAAAATAACCAGTGTGGAATCACATCCTGCCTGAATTGAACTTCTCCATATGGTCTTAAATGTGTATCATTGAAATTTCAAAAGATCTTTTGTGGGATACTTTTGCATGGTGATTCTGAGAATGTTTACAGGTATACCTGCTTAGTACATATTCTGTAGACCATCATGAAAGTAAAGCTTATCTATGCTGCAAGTTAACTATAGGCTCCATCATGGCTCTCACTGATCTGTCAGGTAGTCTGTCCAATGGAAAAAAATTTTTTTCTCTTAGATTGTAAGAATTTATTAGTTGCTGCCAAAGTCTATATAATTCTTCCATCTCTTACTTATCAACAGACCATTGGTTTTTTATATGTTGGAGTAAGGCAGATTCTTGCCCATAGGTGTTCCCAGGATGGTGATATTAATATATGAATGCTATTAATGATTATCTAATCATAGTGTTGTCCTTTGATTATTGTCTAAATAAAGATAGTGTAGAGTCATGAACTCAAAGTCTAGCTCTTGGGCCATTCCATTCAGGATTGAATTATGCCATTTAGGTATTGTGTGACATTGGTGAATATATATAGTTTTGGGCACCGACTAACACACATTGAGTTCTGAAATATATGTTACCAGTGTTAGCATTCCCACTGTAATGACAAATACCAATTTAAAGAAGGAAGTGTTTTGTTTTGTTTTGGTTCATACTTACAAAGGTCCCAAGCCATGTTTAGCTGGTTCTATTATTTCTTGGCTTATGTTAATACAGAACATCATGGCAGAGAAGGAAACATAGCTATTTACTTCATGATGTCCAGAAAATGAAGGAGAAGATACAGGAAAGAGGTAAGAACAAGATTCACTCTTTAAAGGTATGATCACAGTAACTCCCTTATTTCAACCAAGACCTTCCTTCTGATGCCCCATTATCCATGACCAATCACTTGATGAGGTGGGCATCCTTCTGACCCAGTCACCCCTAAATGGTTCAACCAGCTAGGAATGAAGCCTTCAATACCTGAGCAATTGGAAAAAAAATTATAGTCCAACTATATATTAGCTTTATTAAATATAGGAGTAAAGAAAAAAGTTGACATGTGCTTAATCCATGTATGGGAGATTAGAGAGAGCTTTACGTAGTCAGTGAACCTTGATTTCTTTCTATTATTATTATTAAAGAACTATGTACTGAAAATATCACCTGGGGCTATATGCTCTAAGCACAGACAACCATAATAGATTAAATAATTTTTTTCTCAAAACATATATTTCAACACAAAAGAGACTATAAAAATTAAAAAGCTAAATATCATTTTAATGAGTAGAAAGAGGTATAAAAAATAAAGCAGGTAGTACATTTTTATAAATAAGTCATCTTTCCAAAAAGCTTTCTCAATAATTTCTTTTCAGAAATTGGATTTTAGAAATAGCCAGAAATAAGGCTTTTGTTATCAAAAAAGATGTCTGGTTGTAACAAGAAAGAACATTTATTAGCAATACTTTTAACTATACTTAAAATAGCAACATTTAAATTATGCATTTTTTCTAAGATTTTGAAGTTTTGTTTTAAAACAAATAATTTTTCAGTGTAGGCAAAGTGAGCAGGAAGGGCATGTACATCACAAAACTCTTCAGGTAAGTAAATTTAGCATCATCCACGTATTCCAGATATGAATCTTAAAACAGTTTTAAAATATAAATACATAACTAAACAAGCTTTAAAATACTTCACATTATGGGACCCTGTTTCGATTATTGTTAGGGCTTGATTTAATGAGGACTTCTGTATGCCTCAACATGCCACTCTCATTATGCAACTTATATTTTATGTCAAAATTCCCTATATAAGAAAAACAGTTATTTTCACTATATATGTTATCTTTCCCATTTGAAATGTTTCATTAATAAAACATGCTTGTCTAAGAACTATTTCTCCAATGCCTTTTTGTAAATAGCATTTATAAATTCTGTTTTTCATAAAAAATACTATTTTTTTCATAAACATTTCTTTGCTTAAAAACAAATAAGATTTAAAAATTTTTATTTTTGAAGGGCAACTCTCAAGTCTGTTTGAACCTGTATCTAGAGGGGTTGACCTTGAAGAGAAAGTAATCCACCTGCACATAGCTTTTGAGCACTGACCAGTCTTGAATGGAATACTTTAGTTATTGACGTAATAAGCTGAAGTTTATAAATAACTCCATATTGTTCACAAAAGCCTAAATTCCAAGGCTTTATCAGCCAATTTCAGAAAAAAAAATAGAACTTCATTTCTTCCTCAGCCACTTCCCTATGAAATTATGGCAAAGGCAAGCTGACAGAGGAACAACTAGAAAGATAGTGAATAGTTTGATATAAGAATAAAACATTTCTAGTTATAATCCAAGGTCATTTGGTCCTATTTTCAAATATATACCCGTGTCTTTCATAGTAATTGATTAGCATGATGATAACATGAGACATCAAATTGTCCTGAGCATATGAAAAGTTTTTATAATATCCACATGCATCGTGCAGGAGAAAATGCCACAATCTCTTCAAAATATAATGAACAATTATAACCCACACTTACCAAAGGACTCATTAGCCCCATATTTATTTAACCAGAATTATTTGTCATTTTAGGGTCCAAATTAATCCAGCACTCATAGAGGCTTTCTCCAGAATTCCTGAAAGTAGAGATATTCCATCAACACGGCAGTTTGATCGTCACCAGTCATTTCTGACTAGCACAAAGATATTCCCATGAGCATTGCTGCTGATAGGGTTTTGCCTCAATGAAGACGTTGGCATGATTACCATTTTATCATTATTATCTCTGTACCAGGTCAATTTATTCAACTAATATCCATAAAATTTATCCTGTTTGCTTGATGCCTCAGTGAGCACTGGAGAAAGCAGATTAATTGTAATCATAGAAGGTCTCTTCCAGAATTTTGGGTCCACAGTGAATAAACAGATATCCATCAATGACTCACACATGAACAATTACTCCAACAGTGGTTATAAAGGAGAGAAGTTCAAAGGTACCTAATCCTGATACAAAATAGTCCGACAGAGCTAGGGAGTCCTTCAGGACTCTAAAAGATGTGATAAAAGAGAGGATAGAGATGACCTTGAGCAGGAGGACAACGGAGGAGGGAAGAGAGAAGATTTTTGGTAGAGGTCATTGCACATGGGAAAGACCCAAGGTGGATGGGCGCATGGAAGATCCAGTGAGGAATGCTAAGATGGATGGACCGAAAGAACAGCTCAAGAGCCTATAGAGCTATTGTGTGAAACCTCTTTTTAAACATCTTTATTGTTAATAAGGTGATCCATTGGGGCTGGGGAGATGGCTTATCGGTTAAGGTGCTTGGCTGCAAAGCAGAAGGACCCCAGTTCATTTCCCTAATATCCACATAAAGCCAGATACACAAGGTAGCACATGTGTCTGGAGTTTGTTTGCAGTGGCTGTAGGCCCTGACATGCCCATTCTCTCTCTCTATTAACCTCTGTCTCTATCTATCTATCTATCTATCTATCTATCTATCTATCTATCTATCTATCTATCTATCTATCTATCATCTATCTATCATCTATCTATTACCTATGTATATATCACTCAAATAAATGAATATTTTTAAAATAATAATAATAATAATTACATTTTATGAGCAAGTCATGTGATGGTAACCCTATTTCCCTTCTCCCTGTTACTAACCCACTGAGGGACCCCCTCAGTGGGATTGCTGGACCAGTCCATTGGATGGGGGGTTATGAATTGTACAATGAGAACCAGTTGTTTTTCTTCATGCACTGTTGTTAAGAGGGACAATGTCTCTGGATATTCTCCCCCATCATGGCTCTTACAATCTTTCTGCCCCCTCTTCTGCAAAGTTCCCTGAGTCATGGTTGGTGAGTTTTAAGTCTGCTTTATTGTTGAGATCTTAGGAATCTCTGGGTTTCTGCTTTGAACTGTATTGGGTATCCTTGGTGTATGTCTCCATTACCCTTCCATAGGTTCTCTGACTTGCTGTGGAGGCAGCTCTCTTGCTCATCTCACCACTTCCTCAAAGGTTTTGTTTGGGCCCTAGAAGATGAGTTAGGAGTGGTTCATCTCCTACTTGGATGTCAGCCATCATCTCAGGTCCTGTTGGTGGAATTGAGTTGTCCATGTTTATCACAGCCTTCTGAAAAATACAAACAGAAGCAACAATGGAGAGTGAAATAAGTAGAGGTTAAATGGACTAAACATTTTAGTTTGGTGAGAATGTGTATAACCTCTCTGTATACCCCTGGTTAGCAGGTGGTTTCCCTTTGGATTCTGGGGTTCTTGATCTCCATTTGAATTTGCCTTGGATCCCAGTTACAGCTAAGAGTTCCTTGCCACTTAGCAGAACTCTTAACCAATCAGAAAGCCATTGATTACCCACCCAGGTTTAGCACTACTATTGCACAGATGAGCACTTCTTGCCTTGCTGGTCTCTGCCCTATAGCAGTATCCTCTGCATTTTCATAACATGGGTCACTGTTATTTATCAAAGTCCTCTTCTTTCTCTGAATGAATAACCTTGGCCAGTTCCCCCTGGCAGCTACTGTAATGCCTTCCAGCACTAAACAGACCACCATCAGGGAGTTGGTTGTCTTTCAGGATCCAGCAGGGTCTCTTGGTGTTGTGTGATGACGCTCCGTGGTGTCTTCAACAACAGGGTCTTATATTTTGCCTAGGGCAGGTATTCAAGAGGTTTGACATAAGCCTATCTTGTTTTGGGGACCTCATGGGTCTCTTTGATCAGCAGCTCAGTGTAGGAAGTAATCAATTACAGGGACAGGAAGTTACAGGCCACAGCTACTTGTCTTGGGGTTAGGATTCTGCCCAACCTTGTCATGGCTCTTATCAAAATATGCCCCCAGCTTCCTCAAGAGCTTACTACATGAAAGTAATGATTTTATTGTATCAATCCATTATTGGTTTAGAAAGTACATTAATTACTAAAAGAGAGAAAGGTGTCCAAGGGCCTTATTGCTGTGAAGACTATAAGTACATATTAGCAGTTCAAAGGGAGCCTGCTGTTGGTGGAGAGGGGACAGACACACTCCTCACTGTCTCATTTATCATCCTTTTCACCATATCTAGGATATGGGTATTTCAGTAGATTATTTGCCTTACATTATGTTTGTACTACATGGTTGGCCTAAAGTCATAAACTCTCAGAGAAGAAAGTTCAGGTAAAGAGTGGTGGGTTTCATGCATATCATAAAACCAAAGTCGTAGAAAATGATCTTTCAGATAACAAATGCTTTGTCTTTTATATATTTATTAGAAGGATAAAATAATGGCAACTTTACTGTGGTTTGGATTGATGGGTCCTATTGACTCAAGAAATATATATATATATATATATATATATATGTATATGTATATTTAGATTGAGTTTGCAACATGAGTCTCCAGTATGCCGAACCCTGCTGGGGAAGAGATGTGTCACTCACTGGAAGAGGATCTTTAGTCCAGTTCTAAGGTGTGTTCAGAGTTGTTTGAGCTCTAGGTCTCTTTGCTGACTGTTTTTGGTGTTTTCTCTCTCTGCAGAAGTAAGCCAGCTTCTTCCTTCATTGAGGGTGTTTCCCGTGGATCTGTAAGCCTGAAATAAACCCTTTCCTCCCATAAGCTGGTGGGTATTTGTTTCAGCCAATGAGAAAGTAACCACTGCAGCAGTTAATATATAACATTTGTATGAGTAACTTTTTCCTTGTTGGTACAAAATACCTGACAGGAAGCAATTTAAGGAAAGAAGGATTTATTTTGGTTTCCATATCCTAGGGGATATTTTCCATAATGGCAAGGCAGGCTGGCATCATGCTTCAGTTAGAGTCAGGAAACTCAGAGCAAATGAGAAAGGAGACCAGGCTATTAACCTCTCAAGGTTCACACCTAAAGTTCCACTGCTTCATCAAGTCTATACCTCTTAAAGGTCCCACAACTTTTCCAAACTGCATCACAAAACTAGGGACATATAAGCTTATGGGGATATTTCTTATTCAACCCCTAATAGTGTCTATCTAGATTTAGAGAGACGGTGAATTCCTCTTAGTTGGCTCTTTCATTAGGCATAGAAAAAATTCTGTTTGTATAACTTATGTATCAGCAACAAGTAACTCCACATGGTTCTCATTTCCTTTCAGTAAAGCTGAAATAATGAAAGTAATGACTATTTTTGTTCTTTTTTAACTTTCTTCTTTCTCTCATGATTTCTTTCATTCATTTCTTTCTTTCCTCCCTTCCTTACTTCTACTTTCCCTCAGCTTTGTCTTTCCTTTTTTCCCTCTATCCCTCCTCTCTCTCCCCCTCCCTCCCTTTCTCCCTCATCATCTTTCTTTTTTTCTTTCTTTCTTTCTTTCTTTCTTTCTTTCTTTCTTTCTTTCTTTCTTTCTTTCTTTCTTTCTTTCTTTCTCTCTTTCCTTCCTTCCTTCCTTCCTTTGATTCCAACTTAACATATCTTAGAGATATCTCATGACACGGAAAGCAGAGATTTGAACATTTAAGCCAGAAATTTTAAAAGCTTTATTTCAGGAAATTACTCTGCTTGCATTTATTCATCAGGACTAATCACTGGACACATCCAACTTTAAGTGAACAGAAAACGAAAATGCTCTGTACCAAGAGATAGAAAAAAAAAACAATTATTTTCTGACACTAATAAGGTTCTTCCATTTAACATATTCTGATGACAACATTTGCTGAAATTTGACATATAATAATTACCTTTTCAATTCTATTTAATTTCTTTTTGAGAAAGAAATGTCTTCCCTATATATAATTTCTATATTTTATAATCTTTGTCATTTTGATGATTAATATTTTAGTGCTTTTACTTCAACTAATTACTTTAAGACAAAAGCTTTTAAATTGCTTACCTTTTGTAAGTTAGACTATTAATATTCTCACAGAACATTTACGTCTAGAAAGCCTAATTGCTTTGAACAAGGGCTTATAGCCAGAAAGAAGCAGAGTCAAGTTTAGATTCCAAGTGTATTAAATATTTTATTAGATGATCAGGTAAATTCTCTAATTTATATTTTACCTAAATTTCTAAAGTTAGATCCCATTTTATCTCATTCCCAAGAGTCTCTAACCTTTGTCCACTAATGATATCTTATCTTTTCAAGTCCCTGAATATAGAAACATTTTGGCTCGCTTGATGCCAGCATTTTACACTATACTTCATGAAATTCAACTCAACCAATATAGTGGTGGATACATATATTAATTAAATTCATTATAAATCAAGTCCATGTCTCTGGTTTTAACAGTTCTGGATTACAAACTCACTTGCAGTGGTTGATTTATTAGCAGAAGGGCTAGCTTTTGTTTTGAGAGCACAACAGTCTTTATGAGTAACTGCAAGTAGACTAGTGTTTCTACTTACCAGCTCCTATATGCAGGGGTACAATGATCAGCCACAGACATGAATTGATATCTTTTCATTGAAGATAGCAGTACAGTACTGAATTGAGGGGCTGTGCCTTTTTTTCTGAAGGCACCTTATCTCCATCCCTGCAAATCATTTTTAAGGCTACCTGTGTTCTTTTCTTCATCATTGCTGCAGAAGCTGCCCACTTCTGAGCTCATGAATTTCGACATACCCTTCTCTGTACATAAAAGCTCCTACAAACCAGACCACTTGCATTTACTCACAATGAGTGTCCATTTATCAGATGGAAATTTCCAGATCCTGGCTGCTTTTCTTTACCTCATATCTGTTTCCATTTTAATCTTTTCATTTTGTTCCCATCTGGCTTATATTCCATGGTCCACTTTCTCAACCTCCATTGGCATTATATAGATGTATACATCTATATAAAATTTTGCTAGGAATACTGAGCCAAGACTTCCCCAGCTGGAATCTCCTTTACAATCAAAGTCTACCCTCTTTTGACATTCCTGCCAATGAGCATCACCATCGACTTTGTTATTCTCACCAGACAGGTAAGCATCACTCCTGAATCACTCCCTCCCTTACCTCTCATGGCCATCATTCACCCTGGAGACTCGACCTCCTAAACGTCTTTCAAATCTATACGCTCCTTTCGCCTGCTGCTACCTCGGCTGAACGCTAGATCAGAGCCTTCGTGGGCTGCTGTAATAGCTTTTTAAGTGGTCTCCGTATTTTCAGTCTTGTCTTCCTTCAGGCAATTCTGCAGAAGACAGCAAGATTGACCTTTCGAAAATACAAATCTGCTCAAGTTAAATTACTTACCAATGCCCTATGGGATTTGCCATCGCCATTCCTATAAATTTGAAGTTTTTGGCATATTTTGTGAGTCAACTTAAGATGTTGCACAGTTTACTTTATAGGCAAGTGCCCTCCAGTCCACACCCATCACTTAATTTCTAGCCTTTACTCCTGTTGAAATTTCAATGTCTCTAAATCCCAAATGATTTGAAGAAATAATCCCAAACCCAATGTAAAATTTTTGTAGGATAAAAACATTTTTCTTTGTCCTTGTCCTTCACTTTTCCATACTCATGTTCCTAATTATTTATTTTCCTCAGATTCCTCTAAAGGAGGGTTTCCTCTTGCTTAGTCCTTTAGGTCTGATTTAGATGCCCTTCCCATGTGTTTGACTGCACACCAACCTCCCTCATATGAGCTGCTTGGCCTACTCACTCCCTGTACCATTCACCCTGGAAATGGTCCCAGCCGACCATCTATGAATCGTTTCCAATAATTTTTCCATTTAAACATTTTCATCTATTTTTTGTATTTCTAGATGAAATTCCTTGTGCTACTTCCAACCCCATTTTCTGAAGTCATGTTTAAAATGTGCTTTAACTATTTTGGGTCCTATGGGAAATATATACATTTAGAGTGTATTTATGATGTCTACCTTGAAAGTATAGCTTCTTGGCAGAAACACTTGAAGGACAAAATCACAAAATCATGCATTGTCTGTCTCCCAATGCAGGTAAAGAATGAATGATGTTGGAACCTTACAGTTGCTCTCAGGGTTCAACATATGCATTGTGATAAGAAGGGGTTAATGAGATTTTTATAGTAAGTTATAAAGTCACCTGAAAGGACGGCCTTTTTAAGTATTTATTTCAGCATCAGTGACATGTTTCAATTTTGCTTAGCTTACAAATTGAAACAAAAATGGAAAGTTCTTTTTTTTATTTCCTAATTGCTTGCATTGCAGAGTTTGCAATATGAAAATTCAAGCTGTGATCTCTCTGGTTCAAAATCACCTCAAGTAATAAAGTCTCTGCAATTAGCCCTTTACTGACAGTTTGCTAGATGACGCATGAGAAAAAAATAAAAAAAGCCAACCATCTCTCCGTCCCATGGCTGTAATACAGTGGTGCAGCTAAGGAAAGATTCACTTCAAGAGAAACACAGGCGGAGTTGACTTTAAGACACCCAGGGAGCTAATATGCTGAATCAGAAGGTGACACTTTTCACATAGCGAACTCTTCTAAGTATGTCCAAATTGCAGTTGCAAATTGTGGGTATCAGCATGTTCTTCCTAGCAAATGAAGCTTGAATCTTTGGGGTTCTTATAAATGTGCAAAACTGTATGTTATACATTTTATAATTTCTACTTTGAATAGGATTTATCATTCTTTCCAAATTAATTACAATATTTCCTAAAATCTTCACCACCTCCAGGAAACTGTGCTATGGCAAAAGCCTATTGTTTTCTTTCTCCTCCTTCAAGGACACTCAGGAATTATGTTCTGTGCTTACAAAAGTAATACAACAGAATGCATTCTTAAATGTAAATTAAAAATCTTCGTGAGAAATCATTGAATGTTGACTATTTTTTATGCATGCCTCTTTTACAGCTTTTAAGCTACTGGCCTTGCCATAAGAACTCCGTGTAGACATAAATCCACACCATCCATCCTTAACCTTCTCCCAAATCATCTTTATCTCAGCTTTACTGTCCTTTGTTTTCCCAAAGGATTTCATTTTTCTCACTAAGACACGAGTGTTCTTAGAATTTCATTGGGTTTTAGCTCGCTACAGCCACGTTAGCTTTCATACCCCAAAGGGGACCTTGATGCAAAGCTAAAGCAGGAATTGAAGCTTCACACAGATGTCTTGCCTGCCCGCCAACCATTGAATCGACCGTCTCTGACCATGGATTGCTTCCTGACTGTGTAGTATTCCAAGACGCGGCAAAATATCCACCTTTGGACTGTGATGATTTCTCATAAAAGTGAGAATTCACACATTAGAAAACAAGTTGAAATTAAGCATATCCTCGTGGGCAAGGGTGGAAAGATTACACTGAGGGTCAGTATGGCTGGCACAGGCTGAAGGATTTGGAGCTGGTATCTCACTTGGTCTCACTCTGGGTCTTCGTCCCTTAAATATTAGACATGGCATGTCTCCTGCTGTAGTATGGTGAGTGCTTGCTCCCCCCAAGAATCCTGAAGATCAATTTCACTAAATTTCATCATTACCCTTAATAACCTACAGGCCAATACTGGCAAAGTTTGCCTCACTAAACAAATGAGTTGATTGGCTTCCTTAGAGAACACGGGGAGGCCTTTCTTACAGGAGCATGGAGATACTAAAGTAGCTGGAGCATTGAAGTTTCATTCTGAAATAGTTGAAGATCTTGCCATAAGACCTGCCTGTTTAGATGGGCCTCCCCTTCCCTCAGTGCACACAGCTGGTACAGTGGGCACCTGAGATCGTCTTAGGGTCTAAAGCCCCTCACAGTATGGGGGAAGGCCCTGCATCCAGTGTCTCCAGTGAGTGGTCACAGTGCCTTCTGATGAAGAGATAAGAGTTGTTTTGTCTTGGAGGACAGCATCGCATACCTCTTCTTTCATCAGAGAAGTAAATCAGGTTTAGAACACAGTGAGAAGTATTTGAAAACCGACTGTTTTTTACTCTTGCTTTACTAATAATACACATGCATTACTGTAAAACCCTGTTTTTTACTTTGCTCAAAAGTATTCAGTTCCCTTGTCTCTTCTGGTCTCTTCATTACTGGCTGCTAAAACTCACTTATCAGTGCTATGACCGAGTTTTGAACCCACAGACCCTAGCACGGAAATTTCGGATTTGAAGCAACAATTTCTGTAAAATGAATTTGTTTATTGCTGCATCGTGTTTTGAGTAGTTCAAAGTGCAAATACGGACTTTTGACTTAGAAGTTTCTTTGTCTGATCTCTTGTACATATTCCATCTAGATATCTCAGAAGACATTCTAAGAAGAATTTTAAGTTCAAAATCTAAAACCTGGTGTGGAAGTATTTTACATTATTTATGCAAGTATAACTCACTTTGATAGAAGATAAATCTTGAAAACTTTAATGTGTGTTAGGGAATTTTTTGTGCCCAGTATTCCCAATGTTAAAGGCAGGTTTTAGAGAAAGAGATTTTCTATCTCTTATCTCCTACGTTTAAAAGTATTCCTATAATTTCTTTATTTAATGTCAGTAAAATTTGCCTCATGATAGGGTTTCATATCACATGAGTTACTCAATTCACAGGCTTTTCTTCAGCTCTCATTTACATTATGGGACTGTGTTGTGCACAGATCTTTATAATGGTTCT
The DNA here is from genome assembly GCA_004024765.1 of Zapus hudsonius. Taxonomy (NCBI): domain Eukaryota; kingdom Metazoa; phylum Chordata; class Mammalia; order Rodentia; family Dipodidae; genus Zapus; species Zapus hudsonius. Next base: position 973 of record PVHP010040012.1, on the reverse strand, counting down.
GTAGAAAGCACTTGGAGATATTTTTTTAAATTTTATAATAGGCAATACCTGGATGAATAATGAATTAGCCTCATCTTTCTTATGTGACTTTAAAGGTCAAACCACACCACCTGAATATTTTTATCATCTATGAATATTTCCGTTTAAGAGTTTACTTAAAAGAATTTTTAAATCTTCTCATTATGTCTTAACAGCGTGTGATCATACCCAGCTTTTTGGCTTCTCCATTTGAATACAGAACAAAAAGGCATCATCTGACCAAGGCACAATCTCTTCAAGTCTTCAATTTAGAAGCTTTCCAGAGTCAAACTGAGTCAATCTATGCTTTCAAAGTCCCCCACAAAAAGAATCCTACATAAATTGCTGTGTGTTTAAAGGTTTCTGATTTTAATCTAATAACTGAAATATCAAAACGACGTTTTAATTCAGGCACGTGAGCACCACTAACAGGTGTTATCATCAGATTTAGGAACCCTGGAGCAAGATGTATTAGAGTCAAAATGCTAAAATCCTAAATTGTGTGCCAGAATATCTTTGGAATGGCATTTATAATTTGATATCTTAACCAACTCTGAATCCCCAGAGCATCTTGTCTGTTTTTATTAGCAGATTTTGCTGATTTTTTAACATTCCAAAAGCTCTCTAAATGATCCTAAAGTCATATATTTACCATGAGGAAGCAGGTGTCGCTTTAGAGAGTAGATGCTTAAGTCGCTCATAAAATTAATTTTCTTGGGTCGGAAGAACGTTTTAAAAGTCTAATTTGAACACCTTAATCTTGCATTCTGAAAACACTGTACCAGCATTCAGAAAACATAAAAATGGAAACATAACAGCATAATAAATTTAATTAGTCTAAGCCCTGCAGAAGGACAAAAGACTTTTGTCTGATCAACTAAACTAGATAATTTTCAGAGTCAGACACAGAGAGTCATGGGGACTTTATTTGAAGGGACTAGTTTTGTTTTTTTTT
>PVHP010040011.1:0-16091 GCA_004024765.1 Zapus hudsonius | reverse complement strand
TGCCACAGCACTGCAAACAGCGGCAGGAAGGTGTGCCAAACACTGGCAAGGGGAAGCTGGCTTATAACCCCCATAAGCCCACCCCCAACAACACAGCTCTAATGAGGTTCTAATTCCCGAATTGCCATCAGCTGAGGATCGATCTATCAGAACACATTCATTTGTTTGTGGGGGACACCTGGATCAAACCATGACAGGCTAATTAGCATCACCAGCCTCCAGACAGCATCTAAGGGACCTTGGCTCTACTGTCCAAACCTTGTGAGCTAGTCTTAGTATGAACTTTTATATCTCTGTCTTCATTTGTTCTGTTTCTCTGGAGGATACTTGTGCAATGACTTAGTGGCTCTGTGGACAATGTTTTCTTTCAAGTCTTTTTATTTATTTAAGGAAGGAGAGAGAGAGAAAGAGAATGGACACACATCCAGATCTCCTGACATTGCAAACAAACTCCAGACACATGTGTCACTTTGCCTGGTTTTGCACAAGTACTAGGGAATCAGTTTTGAACAAGTAGGTCGTACAAGTAAGCATCTTTAAGATCTGAGCAATCTCCCCAGCACCAGACAGTTTGTTTTTAAGGATTCGAGAGACTTTATTAGATGAAGAGAAGTAAAGAGGAGGAAGTGCATTAAGAGGGAAGCAGGAGGGAGTAATGTCCAGTGGGAGTCGGCCAGCAGGGCTGAGACTAGGGAGGCTTACCAGATCAGGGGCCTAGAACTTTAAGACACGTGAACATGCCCCCCTCCCCACCAAAAAAGCCAGATAATATTTTTAAACAAAGAAAAAGCAAAAGGAAAATGGGAAAAATGCGAAGCTATATGTGATATGCATAGTTCAACATCACCAAAAGAGAAAGCTCATCACAGACAAACAGCCTGCAGATGACATACCCTGTCCTGTGAGACCAGTGCTTCATCCATCCAGTACGTACTTTGTCACTCCGTTGTCCCTGTCAGTGTCAGATTCCAGGAATATCAAGTGAGTGTACCTAAGAATACAGCACTAGCTTCTGGGAGCTTGCAGCCTATCACAGGAGAAACACCGTAAATAAGAAGTTGCAAGGCAGTGTGCACAAGGCTAATGTAGAGAATGGTATAGCTCTTACAGCTAGAGGGAAGGGAGTTCCTAATGCACTTGTGATCCAGTTCTCTGCTGAGAAATTAATTAATTAATACCCTAAGAAGTTAAATATTGAGGATCTACTCTGTGCATATTCATATGATTTCAATGACATGGGTTATATTGTCGAAAAGAAATAAACTGCTTTCAGAGTTTGAAAAAGAATGTTGTCTTTAGGACAAACGGATTCAGGTGAACTCTATATAGCAGAGAAAATGACAAAGTTAAATGCATTTGTGATGAAAGGACTTTAGGATGACAAACACAAGGATGTGATCATCAAATTTACAACAGCAATTCTGTGGTACCAACACTAAGAAGGGCAAGAAGAAACAGGAGGGGCAGAGAAAGATGAGGCTAGCCGGCTAAATTAGGTCAGGGAATTTATTTAGATCTTGCTAACGAAATAGATCGAGAGGTCCATATGAACCCACGGAAATGCGTGATGCACAAAAGCAAGTATTTGAGGAAATGAATTAAGAGCAGAGTCATCTACTACTTAGGAAGGAGAGAATGAACTGTCGACATTAAGTACTAATTTTCCTAGTCTTTGCCTCTGACACAAACAGGACGGAAGACCCATTAGCAGGCTCCAGGTTGAGTGGGTTTCCCAGCTGTGGGATGAATTGGCACTAAATGTCAAAGCTGCCTTTTCATCGTCTTCTCAGGAAGAGTGGAGGCTATTAGGATCTGGAGGCTGGGATTGGACACAGCCAAATTCTCCTATAGGCAACATGAGTTTCAGTCTCTATAAATTTGCTAATGAGTAAGGGTATGGGAAGAAGAGGAGAAGGGAGAGAATGAGAGAGAGAGAGAGAGAGAGAGGAAGAGAGGAGAAATAGGAGAGAAAGGAAGAGAGAAAAAAAGAGACCATAAACACACACACACACACAAAACAACACAACAAAAAATTATTTTCACTTTGGATTTGAGAAATTTCAAGGAAAATGGTGTCTATCTGTAATTAAAATAATTATAACAGCAGAACTTGATTTGGCAAAAACTATGAGTTCAATTTCTTTACAACTTTTCTTCTGGAACTCTTTAAACTTTTTTTTTTTTAATTTGAAGTGAAATTTCAAGACTTGGCTGCTGTATGGATTTTAAATCATAAAAGACTTTAGGTTTCTTGGCATGGAAATGGCGAAATGCATTATACCAGTGTTAATTATGAGAGGGAGAGGATCCCATCAACTCATTCTGAATATAAGACAATTATGCACAAATCTCCGATAACACAAATACATAAACTGGGGCTTGTTTCATTCTTCTAAAAAGTACATCAGAGGGAAACAGAACAGGGAAAGAGTTTGCTAAAATAATAATGAATTGAGCCCTGTAAGATAGCTACTTTTATTCTCTAGGGTGGGCTGGCTTCTGAGGGAGTCACCTTGGGCAGTTTCAGAAGAAAGAAAATGAGATTTGAGCTCAAAGATGGAGAAAGGGATGAGAAGAGAGAGGGGAAGTAATTTTACATTTCTCAGGCTAAATTGTAAACATTCTCTAGAAACAAAAAAGATGAGCTGCACATATCTATATTTAATTTTATCTACATACACAGAACAATTGCTCAAATACTATATGTGACATCTCAATTTAATTTTTATTTTCCATTGGTGATTTTTGGAATGTAATGCTATTTCCACTCATATCCACATATGTGAAAATCTGTCAGCTCTAAGAATTGGAATTAAAATATTTTAACCCTTGTTCATCCTTAAATGAATTTATTAAAAAGCTCTCAATACTTCTCAGATATTCATGCCAGAGACCACTGCTTTTGATTTGTCTTTTTGAAGTCTTCTCAGGGCTTCAAGTATTCACTGAACAAGGATGTTTATGAAAGATGAGTCTCTGAGGAAGACTTAGTCCTGCCTGAGCCTTCAAAGCCCCCCACCTTGCTTCCATCAGAAAAAAAAAGTATTTGCATTTGATTCAAATTTAAAACAAGGCTGTAATCTTTAACTTTTGACAAGAAGTCAGAAACGTGGAGTCAGTAGTGAGGAAAAACTAATTTTAAAGCGCAATGTTTATCATGTACTTTTTTTGTTTTTTTTTTTTAACATCCAAATTTCTGTGAATGAAAATATTTGTGCTGTGTGGATAGTGCTGATCATTTGCAGTTTCTGGGCAGCTGTAGAAAGAGTGGGTCATGATGAGAAGTGGAGGGAGATCTGCACTTCTGAGCGCATTGCTAGTTCTGCATCTCAACAGATGTGCACTAGTGTTCACTAGTGGGGCTTCTGGAGTTTGTAAGCTCCACCCTGTATCTAGGCATCTTCTCTTTCCACTGCTATTTCCTAAATGGTACTGCGAGGGCCCCAGTTCTGCAGGTTCACACACACTGCACATTTCTCATTTCCACCCTTGCAGTCTGTTTTGAGTTGAACTGTGCAGCTGCTTGAGGATGCTGAAGTCCTAACTCTTAGTACCTATGATCATGACATGTTTGGGAAATTTAAGAAGTCAAATTTAAATCATTCTAGACACTACATCAGGAACTCTTCATCTTATTGGCTTTGTAGAAAGCCTCATAGATCCTCTGGTGGGTTCTTACAGATAACCTTTTTATTTGTCAATTTTATCAATTGTGCTAAAGGATAATGTGACATAAAATATATCTCAACCACTTTTTTGGTTTTTTTTTTTTTTTTGAGGTAGGGTCTTACTCTAGCCCAAACTGACCTGGAATTCACTACATAGTCTCAGGGTGGTCTTAAACTCATGGCCATCCTCCTACCTCTCCCTACCGAGTGCTGGGATTAAAGACATGTGCCACCATGCCCAGCTTTCAACCATTTTTAAGTGTATAATTCAGTGACCTTAAATGTCTCCAATTGTATCATGTGACCATCACCACCATCCATCTCCACAGGTCTTTTCATTTTATAAAGCTGGAATCCTATATCCATTCAACAATTAGCTCTTGATCCCTGCTTCCCCAACAGATGCAGCCAGCTGTGGATTTTGTAGTATAAAGCATGTGAGAGAAAAATGGGGGAGTCACTGAAGAATCACACTGCTTAGGCCAGGTAGTTCCTCTGGCTGCAGTGACAGAACCTCCCCTGTTTTGGAAGTTGAGGTTTCAGATTCTAATTTATGTCATCATACAAGTTCAGAAATCTTTGGAGCATCGGTAGGTTGTTATTCTATTTTTCTTCTAGGCTTCTTAGCAGGAAACTTATAATCTGAGATCAATAGTTCTTATGCTGTATAAGTCTTGATTAATTCATTCATTTTATTCAACCAATATTTATTGATTCATTCTAAGCAAGTTGCTGAGGCGACAGTGGCGAGGAAAACAAAGACAGCATTGAGCTTCTGTTCCTTCTCTCACAAACCTGTGTGCTGGTTTAAATCAGAGGTCCCCCATAAATTCATGTGTTTTGAACACTTGGTTCCCAGCTGTTGGCAGCTTGGGGGGGCGAGCCTTGGTGGAGGAGATGTGTTCTATAGGATGAGATTATGAGTGGTATATCTAGCTAGAATCTTGCTAGAATCTGGCTCACTCTCCTGATGCTGTCCCTACCTGCTAAGGCAGTGGTGATGTCCAACCTCTGCTCATACCATGTATCCCCTGCCATCATGGAGCTTCCCCTCAAAACTGTAAGCCAAAATCAGTATCTTTATTCCCATCAGCTACTTTTGGTCAGGTGCTTCACACCACCATTAAGAGGCCAACTGCAACAACCTGTTAGTGTGTAGAGAGTTAAGATAGATATTCCTCTCAAAATTAATGGTGGATCCTGAGTGTAAGCCAGAGAAGAAACCTCTACTGGCATTACTTACAGCAGCTCGCATGCAAGTATGAGCTCGTCTCGAAGTCAGTTCATACATAGGATTAAACACGGCAGCTTTCTGGCAGAGAAAAACATGTTAATATACATAATCTTGCTTGTTTCAACACAAGGAAACTATTCATATTTTATACCCTCAAATGTATGCAGGCTGCACACAGTCTGTTCATAAGTTACGTGCAAAAGATTGCTCACAATGGATCCATGAAAGACACATAACAAAACACATGGCAAAACTCTGGGTAATTGTCAAAAAGAAAAATATAGGCAGTTCCTGATGAATAAATAATAGATGGAGGGTTTAGCTTAAGCACAAAACTTAAGAAGGCACCAAAAAAATGTGATCAAGGAAAATAATACTTTAGTTGCTCCATGTTTTCAAAATAAAATTAATGCACAAATTTCAAGATGGACAAGATATCAACATTTTAAACCAAGACAATGTTATTATCACAGGCATTTTCTTTGGTGGTGGGCTCCAGCAAGGCTTAGCCTAGCATTGTAATTATCCTCACAGACCAGGTGTTCTGGCTCACATCGTATCTGTCCAACTTGATTCAGTCTCCCAATATTTCAGTTTGTGTCCTGTGAAGCTGAGGTTTTGGGACACACATTGCATTAACGGGTCTGTCGTCTTTGACTTTGGGATTCCAGTGGAAAATGCTGACAGATTAACAAGATTAAAGAGTGGGATATTTATTCCCAGATTCCTTTTCTACAAAGCAAAGCACTGAAACAGAAATGGCTGTGTTCCCCGACCCAAAGCCACATCACCTCTTGAACCTCTCTATCCTCCAGTGTGAAGTCTCTGATGTGCAGCTCTGAGTCAGAAGTGGTGACAGCTTTCTGCTGTCGTCACAATGCCCCCTACATCTTTCAGCAGAGTCCATACATCAGCCTACTATGGAGGTTTGAATATAAAATGTCCCCTATAGCTTCAAGTGTTTGATAACTGGGTTCAGTTGTTGACACTCTGTGAGATGTTTATGAGGCTTTGGGGAGGTAGAACCTTGCTGGGGAGATATATTACTAGGGACACAATTTGGGGTGTTACTGCCCAGCCCTACTTGCCTTGCTTAACTTCTGCTTGACATGGTAAGCCAAAATGAAACCTTTTTTCCATTAACTTCTTCCGGTCAGGTGTTTTGTACCAGCACCAAGAAACTGATATGCCTCTAATGCTCTGCCATAGACTCTATTAAACTACCATCCAATATCCTGTTTGAATAGGCTGAATCCTCTCTGGTGACATTCAACAGTCCTGGACCACGCCAAGCCTTGTGTGATGCCAGAGTACAAACCATGATTGATGCAGCTTTTTTCATTTGGTAATTAAGAGCTAAATTTAATTAGAATCTGTCCCCAAAGCAGTGTCTCTGATGATCCTGTATGTGCTAGCTACCCTCTCTTCTCATAGCTCAAGCTTCGGTCTCCTTCTGGCACCCTGACTGCCTGTGTGTGGTAAACAAGCTTAAATGCTTGTTGAGATGAGGGAAATTCCCAAGTCATAAAAGTTTAAATAAGACATAATGAATCTGGATGATAAATTTATTTTCATAATTCAGCCAAGAGTGGTTACATTCTCAATTTTTCAGCTTATGTGGAGATTTCTTTTTATTTGACTGTTATAGATAATCTGTAAATTGACTCTGGCCTCAGCTAACATGAAACAAACGATTCATACTACTGCATCTCTTATTCTTTTCCAAACATATAGTTGTTACATTCATCTCAAGAAAAATAACACCGAAAGCAAGTTCTATGGACCAGCAAAATATATCTGATAGCATAATTCTACTGAGGATCATCAACAGTGATGAATTCTTATATTCCATATTTGTAGTAAAAATCAGACATTATTGTACTATTTTTTTCTTGTTTTGTAATTTTTGTTAATACTAATCATGTTTTAACTTTTTATTTTTAAGAATACATTTTGATTTTATTCTTTCTTCATCAAGAAAATGTTATTTTATTTAATAATAGACTACCATTATAAAAGGGAATAAAAGAAACAATATATATGATTTGCATAAAACAATAATAATGTATACATACTGTTTTGATAAAAATCATTTTCTATGTACAGAGTTGCCTTTTTCAGGACAGAGCATATTGTAAGAACAATGTAATTTCAACTGGTTCATTTGGCTTAGGAAGTGATATAAAATTTGTTGAATTCTTTATGAATGGAGCTAAAATTAACGATATCCTGATTATAAGATACATAGTGTTCTATTTATTCATACAGTCACATTTCTAATCTCATCTAATATAGGTCACAATACTTCATGTTTGTTCTGGATGATGGGGGCATGGGAGAAATGGAATTCATTGAAAGTTTTGCTATGTTGTGGCTTTTTGCTTGGGGTATCTTGTTGGGTATCTTGTATTTCAATACACAGTCCAAACAGGCCTCAAATTCATGATTTTCCTGCCTTAGCCTTACAAATGCTCAGATTACAGGCATGTACCAGCACACTTCTCTTTGTACTTTTTGTCTTTTTATTAAAATTATTCTAAGTCTCGTATCTTCAGAAAAGGCATTGCATTACTTCCTATACATTGCACAAACATTCTTTATAAGAATTAAATGTTCTAAGTCAAACTTAATTACTTACATTTCTATTTTTACTAGAATGGTGTAAACTACAGTCACATGAATCAGAACGTTGAATCTTTAAAAGTGTTCGAACAACACAAATTCTACATTATTCTTTTTTTTTTTTTTCGATGTAGGGTCTCACTCTAGTCCAGGCAGACCTGGAATTCACTATTTAGTCTCAGGCTGGCCTTGAACTCACAGCGATCCTCTTACCTCTGCCTCCCAAGTGCTGGGATTAAAGGTGTGCGCCACCACGCCCGGCTACATTATTCTTAAGTGAAATAAATATGAAGACAGGGAACAAAAATGGATGAAATTTGACTTATTTCTGGTTGAGATAATCAGATAGGTTGCAATGTGGTCAATCCTTTACTAAGCCTGAGAGACAATGTATTAAATGAAAGCACTTTTTTTTGTGTGTGCCCCTGAACTTTCATTTGGAAATATAATTGAGCTAATTAAATGTGGATTGAGATTCCCAACAACACACTAACTGTGGGGAGCAGTTATCATGCCTTAAAATGTGTCAACATTTGTTTTGAAGATCTCTGTTCTTCATCTTACTAACCAATGCTAGTTTCTATCTCTCTCCTAAACTTTCTCTGCCTGCAGGCTTCCTCCACCTGTAGGCTTCCTCCACCTGCAGGCTTCCTCCTAGAGATCACATGACCCTTGCTGTGGCCAGGCTACTTAGCAACCTGGTTATGCTAATTCCTAAGTAGCTGCCCCTGGGAAAAGAATTTAAAGTGCTGCCTGCTTGGAATAAAATGAGTTTGATCGGAATACTGTCTTACTCCATTCTCTCGTGTCTCTTGTTCCCGTCATTCTCACCCCTTCTCTAGGGCCCACGCTGACTGACCTGCGGGCAGGTAAGGACAACTAACAGTTGTAAGTAGCCTTGCATCTCCTAAGATTATACATTAAGTCCTATATTTTTATCTGCCAATAACTAATTAACTAATTAGCTGGCAAGTAGGGACAATTGGCTCCCAACGTGGCCAGCATGGGCACATAGCACGAAGGAACCGGTGAAGAACGCTGAATCGAAAAGCTGTGGTATACATAGAAGAGAAAAAGTGAACGTATAGAAGAGAATGAAAAAATAATTGCAGAATCAGAAAAAACCCAGGCTGAAAATAGAAAGGAAAGGGAAAAAAATTAAAACCCTGATTAATAAAATTGAGACAAAAAGGAGACCTCCAAAAATATACCCTTCCCTAGAAAATCTTAAACAAAAAGATGATGATATTTTGCCAGATTCTGACTTTGAGAAAATTGAGGAAGAGGCTGAAAATTACCATAATTTGGATTGGCCGCCATTTAAAATTCACCCTCCTCACTATTGCCCAGAGGTTTTAGCGCCATTCCCTGACTCAGTGCCATTTTCTATTAAAACCATGCCTAAGCCTAAGAAAGTATTGAAGGAAAAAATAGCCCACCTCAGAGAACAAATTCAATTAGAGAAAGAGCATTGAGAGTTTATTGACCAGCTAAACAATTTTAGAACAGAAATTTCTAAAATAAAAATAAAAAACTTCCTTATTCACAGGCCACTTTTAAAGAACAAAAATCTTTCCTTTCTGATCTTTGGCCTTTGAGCTCCCAGGCCCCGAGGCAAAGGGTGTGGAAGGAACCACCTTCTTGGGACCTTGTGAGCCCCTGACAGCCCCTGACCACGTGGCCTCTAGGTAACCCAGCAGGGTGGAGATCTAGTTCAAAATGCTAATTGAGAGTTTAAGAAAAATTGAAACTAGTATTCCCCTTCCCATAGAGATTAAAGGTAATCAAAGGAGACAAGGCTTAGGAAATTTATTATAGAGACTACTGACATTCCTGTACCTCATGCAGATCAAATTACATGGAAATCGGATGATCCTGTGTGGGTCAATGACCTCTATCAAAAGAAAAATTAGAAATTGCCCGCCAGTTAGTATAGGAACAATAAAAGCAGAACGCATAGGCACCAGGGTACTGTGGGCAACCAAGTTTCCTTTGAAGGATGGGATGAGTGTCCAGTGTTGCCAGCTCTTCTGATTTTTTAGAGCAAGCAGAAATTTAGATTTTTGTGTGTGCGGGGAAAATTTCAGTTTTAAAACACTGATCCAAGTTATTTATTTGTATACTTATTTATTTACTAATTGAAACAGGGCCTTGCTATAGAATGCAGGCTGGTTCTGAACTCATGATCTTCCTGCCTCAGACTTCTGAGCACATCACCAAACCCATCTATTGCTTCTTACTTTTATCTCTACTGTGAACAAAAATACATAGTTCAAAGCCCATGGGGTCCTGTTTTGCGAGTCCTGCCTTGGTGGGGATCTGGGTTTCTTAAAATTTATTTCAGGGCTTGAGATATTATATTGCTCAGTGGTTAGGGTGATTGCTTGCAAAGCCTAATGACCTGAGTTCGATTCTCCAGTGCTCACTTAAAGCCATGTGCATGGGGTGGCACATGAATCTGGGGTTTGTTTTCAGAGCTGAAGGTCCTGTCCTGCACATTCTCTCTCTTCTTTCTCTTCTCCTTCCTTCTCTGCTTGCAAATAAAATAAAAATGTTTAAATTTAAAAAAATCTCATTTTACCACTGTGATTTACAGGAGAGATTGAGAGAAATCCTCTTTACTTTCTCCATGGGCTGATGTCAGAAGCGACTGATCCAAAAATTATAGTGGCAGGGAACTCAGTGCATCTAGCACTGGGATTTATAACAACCAGAATTGTCCTCTGGGTCCAGCCATTAAAGCATTGTCTCTCTTGACCTTTTGGTATCTTGTCAGAGAGCTTTTCACTGTAAGAAAGTATGGGAATGACTGTGTGTATGTTTGTGAATTGTTAGACTGAGGATAGGTTTTCTGTGAGCCAATATTTAAGAGATCTGCAATAAGAGATTACCCTGATCTGATAGAACAAGTGAAGTGTTGTGTGATTGTGTGTGTGAATGTGCATTGTGCCCGTTTATATATACAGATGACAAATTATATTTGAAATTGTTGGAGAATAAATCAAATTCAGATTGAAGTGCCTTTCAGACCCATTACCTAGAAATATTTCTTAAAACCTAGGCATATACCTGGGGTGCTTTTGCTGCTTAGGATAATCAGTGACAGTTATGAATGGGAGATACTCTACTGCATTTTCTAAAGAAGAAAATATTTTGTGTTTAAAAATGAAGCCAATACCCAAATCTATAGCATAGTTCTTGTTCTTAAGCTTTTTGGCTACAAATAGATGATACTATACATTTTATGTAAAAATTGATCCAAATTGGGATCTCAGTAAATTTCTGGTATTAATCTGAAATGTAATAGCTATTATTATTCTAACAATATTGCACTCCATTTTGTCCATCTTTGAAGATTTAATACTGTTATCAATACTCAGGAACTGTTGCGAGAGACTCCCTAGATCACATTCTATTAATACTGAATTCAAAGTTATCTATTTGTGCTTCCTATTCTGGATTGATAGATAATCATTATCCCCCTGTTGGAAACTGCAGCTCAAATAAAAAATACGTCTAGAGCAGCCTTGCTATTTAAACAATTATAGACACTTATTCATACAAGAAAACACCCTTTTTATATTGGCCACCTACGGGCCCATTCTAACCTGTCTGGGCCTTTGGCTGAAGGAAATTTGAGAGCAGATTTGGCTATGTGACAAATATTTCATGTAACTGACCAGGATAAAATTTCTTCTGCCTTAAAGGCTCACCAACTTCACCACCTAAACGCCCAGACTCTAAGGCTAATGTTTCATATCTCCAGAGAACAGGCAAGACAAATTGTAAAACAATGCCCTTCCTGCATCACCTTCTTGCCTGTGCCTCACTTAGGAGTAAACCCCAGAGGCCTTAAGCCAAATGCCCTTTGGCAAATGGATGTAACTCATATTCCCGAATTTGGAAATCTAAAATATGTACATGTGTCTATTGATACTTATAGTAGATTTATTTTTGCTACACCACAATCTGGTGAAGCAGGAAAACATGTCATTGCTCATATTCTGGCTGCTATAGCAGTGTTGGGATTTCTGAAAAACATCAAAATGGATAATGGCCCAGGATACACGGGTCTGTATTTACTAAGTTTTGTCAACAAGTTAATATTAAACACTCTACTGGAATTCCCTATAATCCGCAAGGCCAAGGTATTGTATAAAGGGCTCATTTATCTCTTAAAAATACTCTCCAGAAAATGAAAAAAGTGGAATGGTATCCTGTTAAATGCTCCCCTCATAACCTCTTGTCACACTCACTTTTATATTAAATTTCCTGACTCTGGACAAAGACAGACACACTGCAGCAGAACGTTTCTGGCATACAGAAACTTGCAAAGATTTTTGACATGGTCCTATGGAAGGATCCTTTAGAGAATAAATGGCATGGTCCAGACCCGGTCTTAATATGGGGCCGAGGATCTGTAATGTGTGTATTCAAAAGAGCTAGATGCTGCTATATGGCTCCCAGAAAAATTAGTAAAACAAATTAATAATCATAACGCCTCTATGGAGAAAGAAATTCCCAGAGAAGATCCCTTTTTCTCCCTTTACAAACATCATGAGAAATCCTTGGTGGATATCCTATGGATAACGCTCATCTGCTGCCCCTCATCAAAACAAGGAATTTCTCTTCCAAACCTGCCAGCAGAAGGTATGTCTGCAGACCTCACAGATCCCTCCCCCATGCCAAGCGGTCTGAGCTGTTCATTACTAAGGCCATGTAAATGCTCAGAATGGGAACTTTTCAGTTCCTAATATTAAGAAGAAACTAGACACAAATTGCTTAAGGTTAAATTTTATTAATTTGATTTCTAGTCAAAATTTTTATACCCTTTTTCTATAAAATCATTTATTCAGGATGAGTTAAGCCTTGTGGATATTATAGCAGAATGAGCATAAACTCACTGCCCTCTCCCCTATATTCATTGTTACATTCTTCAGGCCACTAGTGGCCAGTCACTTAGCATAAGTAACTACCAGAGTTTTGAAGCCCAGTGAGACATAGAAGTAATTGCTTTAGCTTGATAAGGAAGTTAAATCAAGGCTGTAGATCACCTGGGGAGGAGCATCTGGGCCTCCCTGGAACCCATTGTAAGGTGTGAGTCGATAGGTGCTTGCAATCTACATGGCTAATGGTTGTGTCCTTGTAATCAGGAACCAGGTGCAAATTACCCCCCCTCCTCCTGCTGCAAAAGCTTTGTCTGGTTGTTGCTAAATATTTTTACAACAGGTACTTAGGACCTATTTACAGAACTGAGGAAGAAGAATAACAAAGGTGCTTAATGGACTAATAAAAATTTTTCTTCCTCCTTCTGAGTTATTCGAAGGCATTTTTTCTGATTCTACAGTTTTGGATTTTAACTATGATACAGACCTTTTGTCTCCTCAGGTTAACTTTGATCAATTTTTTGAAAAGTCAACCGAGGAAAGATTGATATGTATTCTAAGTAACATCATTCTCAAATGTGGTAAAAATGTTAAATATAGCTGTTTCAGAGATCATTATGTTTTGTCTATACTGTTTCAAAATGTGCAACATAAAATTATTAGCAGAAGATATCTTATATCCATAGATTATAAAATCTATAAGTATGTGCTAATAACTATTAGATGGTTTATCAGTTTTCTTAAAATTATATTCATAGAGGTGGTACATATAAGAAATGCCTAGTTCTTTTGATACTAAAATATATTTTCTACTATTAGATAAGGGTTAAATAAAGTTGATATGATTTCTCTAAATTCTATAAAGACTAAAAAACTAAATGTCTAGACAAAAATGTGTTGGATGCCAATTTTCCTATGAAAGCCAATTACAGATACTAGGACTCATGGACTTAACAATAGAAAAAGCAAATACTTATATGCTCCACTGGCTTTTGACTTTAGGACAGAGCTCTTCCTATTGTCAAAGCCCAGAAACAGACATATTTCCAATACTTCCTCATAAGCCATTCTGGCCAACTGGTTTGTGACAAATGTAAAGGAAAAAAAATACAAAGAAATTTATATCTTCCTTGCATTGCTGAAGTCCATGACTATTTGGGTAAACTGAGTCAAAAGAAAAAAAAATAATAATGTTTCTTTTCTCATCTATTGCTCAATGGTTAGAGACATTGTCTACTAAATACTATATGTTTTCTGCTTATATATTAATATAGAAGGGGAAAGATTACCCCTAGAAAGAGTTACTTATAAGCCTGTTACCACCAGGCTGTTTAATGGTTAGAGATACTTTTCAATGGTTGTAAAGAGTCCAATTACTGATTTCTATAGTATATGGTAATTGCTAAAGATATTTGCTTGGTCCTTTTTCATATATATATATATATATATATATATATATATATATATAATTAATTTTTGGTTTTAGCAAGCTTTTTTTTTTTTAAAAAAAAGGTGACTGCCACATGTCAACTTTGAGTACAAAATGATTCTCTTGCCTAAGTTTTTTGTTATTCAGAATACAACCATTCTAGCTGCTGTCCTGCTGTCCCAGCTGTCTGGGAATAAGTCAAGAATTTTCAAGAAAAAAGAAGAAAGAATTTACACTCCAATCCCCTCTGGAGTGGCTAATTGGAATCTTGCCTCTCCTGCTCCCCCTGCTGACCCTTAATTGGCCTACTAACCTTGCTATTGCTAGGAACTTTTCCTTTTCATCAAGCTAATGACCTTCCTTTGTCTACAAATAGATGCTTATAAGATTCAGCTTAAGCAGGTCCTTATTCTTAAACTTGAAATGGCTGACAATGAAAATTCACTGTCTACATAAATAAATATGGCTGCTGGACTGGTTAGCCAGAGACAGGTAAGAGAACCTTGCATTCTAAGCGTGGCCTGGCCTGACCTAAGACAGGAATCCTGCCATTCATTTCTGGGTTATCCAAATACAGGTAATGGAGATCTGAATGCTGAAGGACCAAGTCGACCTAAGACAGAGCAGAAATGATAGGGTCTCTGTATCCAAGATGGGTAAAACTCGTTTCCAGGGTTCCAACCTAAGGCAGACACAGTTCCATTTGCCATTTAAAAAATTATAAGAAATGGGGACATGTGGTGAGCCGTTATCGTGCCTTAAACTGCGTCAACATTTGTTTTGAAGGTCTCTGTTCTTCATCTTACTAACCAATGCTAGTTTCTATCTCTCTCCTAAACTTTCTCTGCCTGCAGGCTTCCTCCACCTGTAGGCTTCCTCCACCTGCAGGCTTCCTCCTAGAGATCACATGACCCTTGCTGTGGCCAGGCTACCTAGCAACCTGGTTATGCTAATTCCTAAGCAGCTGCCCCTGGGAAAAGATATTTAAAGTGCTGCCTGCTTGGAATAAAATGAGTTTGATTGGAATATTCTCTTACTCCATTCTCTCACATTTCTTGTTCCCCTCATTCTCACCCCTTCTTTAGGGCCCACGCTGACTGACCTGCGGGCACGTAAGGACAACTAACAGTTGTAAGTAGCCTTGTATCTCCTAAGATTATACATTAAATCCTATATTTTTAGCTGCCAATAACTAATTAACTGGCTAGCTAGCTAGCTAACTACTACCTAAATGCCTGCTTGATCTGATGCCTTTTTTCATAATTCTTTAAATGGCAAATGAGAAGAGGCAGCATCACGTGATGAAAGTCTCATGGTGAAGAGGTTCCTTCTCTTCTAGGTACCCCTCCTGCCATCACTGGAAGATTAATAAACATGACAAGTGCATGTTCTTTCATACTTGCCCAAATATGTATAACAACAAGTTACCAGGGGCAGTTCCTTATGTTTTAAATGTAAATCAGAACACCTACGGAAATGAATTGAAAAGACAGCTCGTAAGATCAATTTCACGGGCCAAAGGAGAGCAAACTCATAATATGGATATTCCAACAACAGTGAGCATAAAATAGCAATGGTCTTGGGCAATTTACCAAAACAGTACATATTCTGGGTGACTGAAAGTCTATTTGCATATAAGACACCTCACTATCATTGTATTACTTTGATTTATTTTCCAGTGTTCTTAAGGGCTCAATACAATTTTCACCTGTGCAATAAAATCTCCCACGTGTGGTGCCATCATTCAAGAATTCCATTGGCATAACAATTTAACCCTTCAGTATCATGCACTGTCCCATTCTGTGGGCCTCACTACAGACAACTCCATGGCAGGACTGGAATGGATAGCAAGAGGTCCATGTCAAATGAGAGTGCCTAAGGAAGCATGTGCTAATTTCTTGTTGTTTGTTTTTAAATCCAATCTGATCCCGTTCCAAGGAAAAAGTTTCCATTTAAACATGGATCATGGTGTATCAATTCATGATCACACACATACGCCTTAGAGTCACCTGTATCTGAATCAGAAATCCTATTGTATCATGTTCTCACCTCACAGGGGGCCGAATGACTAAATACTACTGAGCCTCATTTTTGCCATCTGAAAATGGAAAATGATGGTGACAGTCCCTACTCCACAAAGCCATCATAACTAGAATGAATGTTATTCATTTAAACAACACCTGTAGGTAGCCTCCTAAAATTGTCAGTTCTCTGGATGACAGCGGCTCCTCTAAGAAGCTTCATTTTTTTTT
>PVHP010040010.1:5107-16166 GCA_004024765.1 Zapus hudsonius | reverse complement strand
TCCTCCTCTCCCTCCTCCCCCTCCTCCTCCTTTTCCTCTTCCTTCTCCTCCTGCTTATTTTTAAACAACCTTCGAATGGGCTTGGAGCACATTTTTCTCTTTTAGCTGATGCAAGGATGTGAAGATTCCAATTACTTGGGATCTTCTGCTGCGGTCTTTGGGTAAGAGAAGTTTGGAGCTGTTGGCAGTGATGGTGGGAAGCGGACTCATGATATATTGAGCTGGAAGATGCATCACCACGCAGAAGTTAATTGGGATCAAAGCAAATGGCTCACCAGAGCCGTGTATGGTACTTTAATAGACTCCATCAGGGTGACAGGGAAATGGAATCTGTTCAGCTATGATGCTGTGCTAGATACGAGCAAAAGCTGCACACAGGGATTTGTTCCAGAATTTCTGCAAGAATCAGAAAGAAGAATGGCGGGGGGGCAGTCTTGAGTGAAGGAGAGGTGCAGTTAAAATTGCAACAAAATATATTTTTTCAGGATACATCCCTAGAACAAATCCATCTATCATTTTCATGAATGTTTCCCAGCGACACTTCAGACAGCAGAGGGAAGGTCCCACTGGTGGTGTGAGGTCCAGGGACTCAGTCAGCTCTTGCAAAGTGGCTCCCAGCTTCATGTTCCCCTTTGTTTCTGGTGAGGATGGTTCCAGGGACTTCTAAGGCTCTCTGGTCTGTATTTGTGACTCACTCTCTTCACATAAATAGAAGTTATTTCTTAGGATATGTAAGGGAAAGAAATGATTCAGAGTGATTATGTCATTTCTCCCCCACCCCTCCCTAAGTGTGCAACACTGAGGAGCAACTTTACTGACATCCATTTGAAAGCTAGTCTGGAACTTCACAGCCATCTTTGTGAAGTGGGGAGGGCTTAAATTTGGCAACCGAGGGACTGGATGTGTTGGATGTGATAACAACCCAAGCTATTCAATTTCTTCACCTCATAATCACTGCCTCTCTTCCATCCTCAGTGGTGGGGCCCCAGGAGACTATCATGGGCTGGACTGTCCCCAGTCGTCCTAAGTCATATGTTGAAGTTCCAACTCCCAGGATCTTGGAATTTAAGTGTAGGTGGAGGTAGAAGGACAATGGAGCCATTAGGGTGGGCTATAATTCGTGCGCCTGTGCTCTTTGAGAGAGACAGATAGGCACCCAGGGGTACCTCAGTAGAGCAAGACAACCTTACCTATGAGGCCACGGTGAGAAGGTGGCCATTTAAAAGTGAAGAAGAAAGGTTTTAGAAGACACCCTAGTCCCAGAGGAGGTGGGAAAGCAAATACTTATGGTTGGTGAGCCCTGGGCATTTTGTTATGGTAGCCTATCACACTAACCTCGCGCGTGTGTGTGTGTGTGTGTGTGTGTGTGTGTGTGTGTGTGTGTGTGTGCTGGGGTGGGGGTGGGGAACCAGTGGGTTTCCTCTTCTGAGCAGAGCCCACCTGGTGCTACCTCATCAGAGCCTCCAGGGCACAGGAGAGTGTTCACCTGTCCATCCCACGTGTCCGGAGGTCCTGGCCTGTGTGGGCTCAACCCTTAATTTACTTAGCTTTTCTGTTTCACCCGGTTGCCCGGTACCACGAGGCATCCATGGGCAATGGATTCCAGGGGACTTTCCAGAGGCAGAGGGTGGGAGGAGCACAGGGCAGGCCGAGAACTGTCCTCTGTTCCCCAGAGACAGGATCACTGCTAGACACTCAGGATGCCAGCCCTGTGGGGTGAGGCAGATGAATGCCCTGGTTGCAGGAGCCAGGGTGCAGAGGGCATTCCAGGTCACAGGACAGAGCCCACGGTGGCCACTCAAGGGCAGCAGAAGCTGTGGCCTGCAGGGAAGAAACAGCAGGTATCACCCAAGTGCAGGTGGACCTGGGGCCAGAGACTTCCACTGGACAGTGTGACCCAAGAGACCTTCCAGGACTTTTTCTTGTCTGCATGAAAACACAGTGTATTCAATAAGGTTGGAATTACCTGAAGGGTCTATAATACTTAATAGCTAGCTTTTTAATTTTCCCCTGGCTGCCAAGGCCAGTGAGGGCGTGTGGGCGCAGCTCCACACAACAAAGTCATCTTCAGTTGCCAAGTGTGGGGTACTGCTAAAAAGGACACAGAGGGCATAGGGTTAAAAGAAGTAGAGACCAGCTGAAGCCCTGATAAAGTCTAAGGGTTGCTTATCTCTGAGCTTCTGGGAGATGAGGAAGGCACTTTGCAGAAACTCCTTCCTTTGATCCTAGACCTCCGAGCCCCTGGCAGGGAACCCCATGTTCTCACCCCCACTGTGCCTGGACAATAGAGTCTAAGGTGACAGTCTCTCCATAAGCTGCCACCACTGAACTCATGTCCAGAATCATGTACTTCCTGCCACTCAAGTTATGCAAAGCAGGCATTCGCAGGTCGCTGACCACTACCAATCCCCTTTGCCCGTTTCTGCACCTGCCTCTCCTTTTTCCTCTATATAACCAACTGTATTGATACAATAAACGAGAGAGCTTTCCACCACATTCTCCCGGACAACTTTGTCCGTACTCTCTAGAGAAATGAGCTGAACACTAAAACACAGAGAGCCACCCACAGTGGTGCTCTCCAAGGGAGTGTCCTCTGTCATACTCCCAGAGCTGTAGGCTAACACGGAGAGCTGCCCACAAATGGTGCTCTCTAGGGAGTGTTCTCCGCAACACTCTGGTGGGCACTCAGGCCCACCGGCTGCCGCCATCCAGAGGTGGCCTGCTCCCTCCCTGCCCAGGTCTGAGAGCGAACAACAGAACAAATGGCCAAGCCTGGCACCACCGGCCAGCTGAGCCTCTTAGTGAACTTCACCTGGTGGCTGCTGCTCTACAGCTGGACAGCCAGCGCGGAACACTCCAGAACAAGAGCCAAGAAGCTGACAGGTCCCCAATGGAGCATTCCTTTCTTTTCCTCTTCCTTCCTATCCTGAGAAACTGGTCATCACACTTAAGGGGGCAGGATCATTCTGATGGGGACTGTGAACAACACACGTGTGTCCTGTGGTCAAGCACAAATTATGATTGGACAGCCTTTCAATGTTGTCTTGGGCCAATTAATTTCACTCCTTAAAACTCATGAGTGGCACATGGTAAAGATTGGATTTTGGCCTCTTGCACAAGATACATATTTCTAGCCAGTAGAGGAGGAGAGTAAATACCCAGGAGAAAATGAGGTCATGTACATCTGTCCTTGTGGAAGTGTGACAGTTTCAGACAGGCTCCATGGACCCCCTCTGCCCTTGAGTGGGAGGTATCTAGCTAGAGCTCAAACCTAGGAGCTAAACTGATTGGTCAGATATGAACCAACTGCCTGTCTCCCTGCTTACTTGGGGCAGGAAATCCTCACTGAACAGATCATTCTGTCTCTTCTTCCACATGGCGTCCTAGGAGGAGGACTTCTGATTTTTCAGGCCTTAGGAAGGTAAGGCCTTCCCCTCACCCTAGCCTAATGGAGGCTCAAGATTTTTCCCACATGAACCTTTTTCCTCCTGATGGGAGCCCTCTGGTATCTTTCCTTCTGTTGCTTGTTTAGCTGAACAGCATAGATTTTGTTAAAACCTCTCCCACATGTTCTCCCCACACTGGTGGCTGGAGAACTCTGTAACTCCCCATTTTCCTTCAAATAGAGTCTCCCTCTATACCTTAACCTCTGGTTGTCTATGATTTTAATTCTTTAACTTTATAAACAAGGATTCGGGTACTCCTTAAATTTTGAGGTACATTGAAATTTTGCTGGGTATTATCTAAATTCTAATCCCCAGCTCAGCCCATTACAGAAGGGATAACTGGACCTCACCAATGCCTATGTGTCTCTATCATGTTCTAGTGTTTTTTTTTGTAGGAATAGTTCTAACTAATATTTTCCTTTCTTGCTATTATTTTTGTGACTTATAGTGAAGACTTATTTCTTGGAAGCAGTCTGGCTCATGGATGCCTGAGAGAAAAAGTTATCTGATTTAAGACTAAAGCTCTTTCATGTTAACTACTGAAACTTTTGGGAGTACTTGTCACTGGAGCATATCTTCTCCTGTCCTGACTATTTATTACAGCACTATGGGAACCATGAGTAATCATAAAAATATAGAATTTAAATAAGCGTAACACAGAGCCTCAAACAGATGACATGATGTAGAGGCAGATTGTGACCAAGAAGGAATCTGCTGAGGTAGCTCATTATATTTTTAAAATAATGGTTAAAATGAACTGGACATATAGAATACAAGTGAAAGAAGGAAATGCAAATAAATTTGAATGCCAGAGAGCGGTAGTGCTGTTGTCTTTAAAATCTCATCAGCAGCACTGCTTCTTGTTACAAATGTGGTTAAGTATATATTGGAGAATAACTTAGGGAACTCCAAGGTCAGAGCAGGAAATACATTCAGAAGGCACATTTTCCCATAATGAGTTAGCAGACTTTCCCAGACACTAAGTGAGAGGTGGGTGATTTGCTCCAGTGCACCTGAAAAGTGTATCAGAGCTCTCTTTTCTTTAAAAGGAAAGCAAAGGTCAAGTGAAATTAAAACACAGTGTGGGACTGGCGAGGTGGCTCAGCAGTTAAGGTGCTTGCCTGCAAAGCCTAACGACCAGGATTGGATTCCCCAGCACCCAGGTAAATCCAGATGCACAAAGTAGAGCATACATCTGGAGTTTGTTTGTAGCTAGAGGCTCTGCCCTGCCGATTCTCTCCCCTTCCAAATAAAATAAATAAATAAATAAATAAATAAATAAATAAATAAATAAATAAATAAATAAATAACCACCCACAATGTGAACAGGGCTCAGAGGTGCTCAGTTGGAAATGTGCTCCCAAGCATGAGGACCTGAGCTTGGATCCCCAGCACCCACATAAAATTCCAGGCATGGTGGTACACACCTGTGATTTTAGCACCAGAGAGGCATAGGTAGGAGGATCCCTGGGACTCACTGACCAATCAGACTAGCCAAACTAGTGAGCCCCAGGTTAGGTGGAAGACCCCATATAATAATGATAATTTTAAAAAGGCAGAGAGTGATTGAGGAGGGATATGCAACATTGATCTCTGGCCTCCACGTGCACACATGTGCCTGAGTATTTGCACACACACACATACCCCCACATGCCCCCACACACATACAGTCGTACACATATACACACATACACACAGGAAAAAAAGTCAGTAAATGTATATACGGGCAATGATGAAGCTTGTAGTATTTTCAGTCTTGTCAGCAGTAGCAACTGTGTTACCAAACAGAAATTAGAAAATATAAAAAAAAACTGTAAAGAAGGAAAACACACCTAAGTCTGTATGCTAATTAAAAAAGAAAAATGCCTAAGAATGTCAGTATTTAACATTACTCTTAGCTATTGTGGTGATTTGAATCAGATGTCCTCCGTAACTCAGGTGTTCTGAGGGCAGCTTGGGAAGTGGAGGGAGCCTTGCTGGACAGGTGTGCTGCTGGGGGAGGACCTTGAGGTTTAGTGGTCCCTAGTTTACCAGTGGACTCCCTCTCCTGCTCTGTTGTCCACCTGCTGTGCCAGGGGTGAAGTCCAGCCTCTGTTCATGCCATGCTTTCTCTGCCATCATGAAGCTTCCCTTCAAGACTGTAAGCCAAAACAAACTCTTTCCTTCCCATCAGCTGCATCTGATCGGGTGGTCTGTCCCAGCGATGAGAAGGGAGCTAGCACAGTTGATGGTAATTTTTTTACTTTTCTGCTGAGATGTTTTACTGAACATATTAGAGTAGATAATTTTATATTTTGCTATTTATCTTGAATGTTATAGAATCAACATTTCATGTTGTCTTGCAATATTCTTAGCCCAACATTAAATGACAGCATAATGTTTCACAGAGAATAGTCACTTATTTAAGCCTGTTTCTGTTAGCCACTTAAGTGGCTTCCAATTATTCTCCATTTTTCATCACTGTGACCGAAGTCTATGAATAAAGGGCTTCTATAGTACAGCTTTCCAATCTAAAACACATCAACATTTATAATGCTTGTGACACAGTAATTCTTGGAAAGGATCAAGTTCAGTGCACATAAGAACTGTTGTTGGGAACAGAGTTCATTGATTACATTTAAATTCATTATGCTCATTTATATTTAAGATAAAATATTGCAAATGTTTAAAATTACAGAACTAATGCACTGTCACTGTAAATATCGTATACAATGCAGAGATGCACAAAGTTAAAAGCAAGGGCTGGAAAGATGGCTCAGTAGTTAAAGGTACCTGCTTAGAAAGTTAAAAACGATCCATGATGTCCTTTTCCAGAGTAAGTGCTATTTGTTATTTCATTTGCTATATAGTTTTCTAAATTAAAAATATTTTTATTTATTTGCAAACAGAGAGGGAGAGAGAGAGGGAGAGAGGGGGAGAGAGAGAGATGGAGGGAATGGCGCACCAGGGTCTCCAGCCACTACCGACAAACTCTAGATGCATGCACCAACTTGTGCATCTGGCTTTACATGGGTACTGGGGACTCAAACCCAGCTCTCTAAGCTTTGCAGGAAAGCTCCTTAACCACTGAGCAACTTCTCCAGCTCCCTTTTCTGGATTTAAAAATATTTTATTTATTTATGAGAAAGAGAAAGAGAAAGGAGACAGACAGAGAGAGAGAGAGAGAGAGAGAGAGAGAGAGAGAGAGAGAGAGAGAGAGAGGCAGAAACAGAGAAAGTACAGAGTACCAGGAAACTCCAGATGCATGTGCCACTTAGTGCATCTGGCTGTACATAGGTACTGGGGATTTGAACCCAGGCCATCAGACCTTGCAAGCAAGTGCCTTTAGCTGCTAAACCATCTCTCCAGCCCTTTTTCTAGATTTTTGATATAAATCAACTGACATTTATTGCAGATACTGTTGTTCAAAAGAAGCAGGGCGTTTTCTGTCTGGTGTTGGACCTGTGCCATCTTGTCCCGCTGGCATATGCAGATCAGCTTGGTTCTTTGTGATGGCTGCGCAGACAGGAAGTGGCACAGGTTCATCATCTCCGCTCCTTTGATGGGATTCTGGGTGAGTTTCAAGTTTTTCCCTGTCTCACACAATGCTGGAGTGAGGCTTCTTGTGTACACGCTTTATATTTAAG
This sequence comes from Zapus hudsonius, assembly GCA_004024765.1. Lineage (NCBI taxonomy): Eukaryota > Metazoa > Chordata > Mammalia > Rodentia > Dipodidae > Zapus > Zapus hudsonius. Next base: position 9,094 of record PVHP010040010.1, on the reverse strand, counting down.
CAGTCACTGTGATTGCGATTTGGAAAAAACAAAAACAAAAACAAACTTGTTGGCCCAATGTTTTTCTCTTAGAGTGCTGAAACATACAAAATTTAAATTCCTCTTAAAAATTTAGATTTGCATTAAATCATTTCCATTAGAGCCAGGTTAAAATCACAGTGAGGAGTCTTCTTATATAGCGATGAATCCTCTTACTCCAGATGGGCCATAAAGCACCTTAGGTTGACATTCACTGCACGGGGGCTCAGATGGGGCAGATGGAGGAACAATCCCCTTTGGGTGGTTATGTAATTCAGCAACGATCCCAGAGTCCTCTGGATAGGAGCAGACAGAAGGTGCACAGAGCAGCTCTGCAGGAAAGAGGGGGGATGAGGCTGTAGTTTCACCCGATGTGCTTCTGGAAGAAATCTCAACGGTACATTATGTCTGATGTAATGTTTGACTTTGGGAATCTCAGAAATCAGACATTTGGATTCAGTTTCTTGTTTTTTAATTTATGTATTTGCAAGCAAAGACAGAGAGAGAACGAGAGAGAGAAAGAAAGAGAAAGAGAGAGCATGTCAGGGCCTCTAGCCCCTGCAAACAAACTCCAGATGCATACACCACTGTGCATCTGGCATTACGTGGGCACTGGGGAATCAAACCCAGGTTGTTAGGCTTTGCAGGCAAGCACCTTAACTGCTGAGCTATGTTCCTACCCCTCAAACAGTTTCTTATGCGACCTTACAGTGTGTGTGTGTGTGGGGGGGGATTCCATCTCTCTGAAAGCCTTATTTTCACAAGTGTGCCAGACAAGGCCTTTAATAGAAGCTATGATATCCACTCAACAGGTGAGTGTTGTCTAGCCAAGCACTCAAGTGCTAGGGGTTCAGCTATAAGTGGCATTGCTATCTGATCTAATTGAATTGAGTCACACCTCACTTATATCTTGTATCTTCTTGGTAAAGCAGGCTGACACCACCACGAACATAATAACGGAATCAAAAGATCCTTGTCTCAGCTTATCCATTCAAGGAAATACTATTTTTCCCGCCTCACATTTTGGCTGCATTGCTGAAGTTAGTATCAGTTTCAAGAGTCACAGAAACTCTGCTTTCTTTTTCCTCCTTTTCTCCCTTTCTTCTTTCCTTTTCCCCCTCCTTTCATCTATCTGTTAAGCCTTTTTTTCTGCCTACCAACAATATATAGGACATCTAGAACAGAAGTTACCGTGTAGTAGTATGAAATAAATTCTCACTGATTAAATTTCTACACAGATTTGTTATGTAAATTTCAAATACTGGGATAGTTTGGGGACATATGAGGATGGATAAAATATTGTTTCTACTTCCTAAGATCTTATATCTAGTTAAGAGAAAGTCATATGAATGTCATCGGAACAATGAATGCTTTAAGAGGGATTTGTAGAGACCCTCTGTCTCCATGCTCCCCCCAATAAAGTTGCTATCCTTTATTTATTTATATATTTTGTGGTTCTATTCAATGTCTTCTGGACTTTTCTCTAAAGTTTATTTTCATTCATGTCTTCATTCATTGAGACAGGGTTTTACTACATAGTCCAGGCTGGCCTTGAACTCATTGTGTTCCTCCTGCCTCTGTCTCTCAAATGTTACCATCACAGAAGTGCAACACTAACCTAGCTGAACTTTTATTTTTTATTTATTTTTGGTTTTTCGAGGTAGGGTCTCGCTCTAGTCCAGGCTGACCTGGAATTCACTATGTAGTCTCAGGGTGGCCTTGAACTCATGGCGATCCTCCTACCTCTGCCTCCGAGTGCTGGGATTAAAGGAGTGTGCCACCACCCCCGGCTTCTGAACTTTTATTTTTGATTTAAATTTAATTTTTTTCTGTCTCACTCTAGTTCAGGCTGACCTGGAATTCGCTCTGTAGTTGTAGGCTGGCCTTAAACTCCTACCTCTGCTTCCCTAGATAAAAGGCTGTGCCACCTTGCCCAGCAGGACTTTTAAATTCACATAAAACTGGCAAATCCTCACACTGTGTGTGTGTGTGTGTGTGTGTGTGTGTGTGTGTGTGTGTGTGTGTGTGTGTATTTGGTGAATCAGGGAATGAATTTTCTACCCTTTTCAAAAGTGTGTGGAGGCAGCACTGGTAAGTGTTTTTGCATATTTGCAAAGCTGACATAAGTCTATTCTCCTGCCTCTGAATGCAGAAGTTTCTAGCTGCCCAGAAAGTGCTATTGAAAACAATTGTGAGGACCTGACTCCATGGCAACCCCGACAAATGGGCTTTTGCGACTACAATAGTTTTTCAAAAAAACTTTCTATTGATAGTGTCCATATTTATAGACCATGAACCATTATGATTCCCTCCCTCATATCTCTTCCCCTCTCAATTAGTCTGTTTTGTTTCGGTGTCATCATCTTTTCCTCCCATTATGCAAAGGTATTATCAGACGTTGTGAAGTCATGAATATCAAGGTCATTTTGTGTCTGGAAATTTGCATTGTAAGCAGTCCTACCCTTCCTTTGGCTCTTACAATCTTTCAGCTGCCTCTTCTACAATAGCCCCTGAGCCTCGGGAAGTGTGATAGAGATGTCCCAGGGCTGAACACTCCACTGTCATTTTTTTTTCTCAGCACTATGGTGTCTTTTGAGTTATCCCAGTGATCACCACCATCTGAAAAAGAGGTTTCTTTAGCCAAAGATGAGAGTAGCATTATTGTATGGGCACGCTCATTAAAAAAGTGTTTATAAAGCAGTTTGGTGGGCATATTATATGTATTTAGCCAGACAACAGCAGGCATTACTCCCCTAGGGTCATGACCTTCCCCACCATAGGCTTTTGACTAGGTCCTTAGTACCAGGCATGTATTTCCTCCTGTGGAGTGGGCCTCCAGACCAACTAGAGAGCAGTTGGTTTCCCCCACAATAGACGTGTCACTATTGCCCCAATTGGCACATTAGGCCTGGCTGGCTGGTTTTAAGGCTTGCGAGGTCCACTGCTGTTCACCACCATTGATGACTTCTCTCTCCCATAGGCCTGCATGCAGCCATCAGCTATAACAGTTTTTGAAGAGCCTCATTTTAGTTAAGAAATTGGCAATTTTTGCTATTTAAAAAAACCCTGGGCTACTAAGCGATCACTCAAAAGAACAGAGAATAGAACGCCACATATTCTTCCTCATATGTGGTCCTTAACCAGGATAACCGTTTTCTTTATGCAGACTAGTAGAAAGAAGTGAGACGTTATGAATGAGGGGTAAGGGATGGGGGGAGGGGAATGGCATAAGCATGAGGATACCATATTAGGTTCAAAACTATAAAATCCTTACGAGCATACTGTAACCTATTGAGAAAGTAGTGAGCGTCGCCTGGCAAGAAGGGCCATGAGTAGTAGGGGAGAGAGTCTAAGCCTGTGAATAATTAGATCAGCCTGACAACCCCTGGTTCCAACTACTGGTTCCTTCCCTCACTGAGCTGTTGACCAAAGCGACTCATGAGAATCCAACAACAAGACAGAATTCTGCCAAAGCTCTTGCGTGCTCTCCCCAGGCCTGAGGCAAAACCCTGTTACTGAAGAAACCACAGACAGCCATCGACCAGCATCGAGAAACCCTTCAACCTCCGGAATGGTATCCAGCCCCCAGAAGGCAGTTAGTGTAGTGCTGGAAGGCACTACACAGGCTGCCAGGGGAACTGATCAACCACAGCTGGAGTAAACAGAGACGATTGACACGAAACACAATCTGCGGCCATGAGTAGGCTGACCACACCTCCTACTGGGAGGGAACAGCGAACCAACAAAGGAGCACTTGTGTAGTGGAGGAGCCTGGGCCTGGGGGAGACAATCAACAGCTTTCAAATTCGACCAATTTTCCACTCAGTGAGGGGGACCCCTTGTTTGGAACTAGGGATTCAGGGCGATAGGCACCAGATCCCGTACTTTTGGGCTCCCAAAACAAGATGCACTATGGGAGCGAGTGACAGGGAGACTACTAAAAATAGAATCTAGGTAATCCAGAATTGT
>PVHP010040009.1:0-16086 GCA_004024765.1 Zapus hudsonius | reverse complement strand
CACAACCAGCTCTCCCGGGGTTTGCCAGGTTGGAGAGAGCAGCTGCTGTGATATTCTGATGCTGCTGAAAGTCCATGGGTTCAAGGGAAAATCAAGGTTTCCCTCTTATTTTGCTTTCCTGGGAGAACTCAAAGTATCTTCCTCAACTACCAGGGGAAGAAGGATTATGTTGCTTCAACTGAACTGAAAACGAGATTTGCTATTTTCCTACAAACACTTCACTGTTTGAAAGATTTGACATTTCCACTCCTAATATTTTACCTGCTCGTTGCTTCTTTTTTTTGTGAATCCACTATTTTTACAGTTCATGTGTGGTAACTCCAGAGAACAAATTTTCATTTTTCCTTATAATCTCACAAAGTATAATAATTTACAGGCTTGGAGATTGTGATTATGATCCCTGGGGAGAGATATTTCCTATGTTTATATCATTACTGCATTGTACTTTCTGTTATCTTAAGAGGTCACAGAAACAGTATTAAGTGCATCTGGTGCAATACTATATTTAGAAATGCTGAATTTATTTGTTCCAGCTCCCATGGCTATTTGATCAGAGTCTGTGTCTAAGTGCCGTTCTGTGGTACAGGAAATAGACACACAAAGTCATAGACTGTCAGAGATGCCTAGACCAAGACACTAAGATGAGATATTCAACAACCATCAGTCCATACCAAATTATTTTGCTTCCCCTTTTCTCCTATCAGTAGGTTATGTCAAATGGTGTCAGTTCACCAGTACCTTATAGAACACAAATTAAAAAAATAAAAGGCAGAAGGCACGTACTCAAGATGTTTGAAAGACTATAGCAATGATCTCTGCTAAGATTTGTAGAAAGCAAGCAGTATCTGTATAAGTAAACATCTCCATAAATCAAGTCAGACATTTAAGGAAGAATTTTCTTAGTCCACACGACCAAGTGTAGGGTTACCATTGCCTCCAAGTTCATTCATATCACCTTCATTCAGTATTATATCATCTGAACAATTTGGCCAGGATTTTTAAAAACATTCTGAAATTAAAAACAATAAAAGGTTCAGATTCAAAGGGGGCTTTTGAAATGATAAAATCCTGAAAATGGGTAAAAGTAAAATAATAATTATCAATTATTTTTCAGTGGAAAATAGAAACTTAGAAATAACATATTTTATCCTGATAGATAATAATTATAGTATGCATGATCATGCCAACTTCTTACTTTGATCCCAATGCTATACATTTAAATTACTTTGTAGGAATATATCTCCTATGCAATTATTTTGTGAGACAAAAAAAAAACAAAATAATATAAGAAACTCATGATTGAAAGTGGAGAATTAAACCCATGTATTAGTGAGTTATAAATAACCTATTGGTTTGATTTTGTTAGAATAGCTAGTTTGCAGAATAGTTGGCCAACTGACTACCTACTATGGGCATATTCTCAGAAAGACCAAGTTTCAACTTGGAAATATGAAGTCTTGCTCTATACAACATTCACAATTCATTTGAAGGACAGGGGCCCTCAATTATTCTAAAGCAAGCTTATGAGTACCATTTGTCTGGCATCCAGAATAGCATAAAACTAGCTACTTTCACTTTGGTTGCTTTGAAATAGACCAGGATGAGAACGCACTTATCTTGGACATCATCAATGGTACCAATGAAGAACTTGTCCATTCCTTTATAAGACTGCTTATTAAGTATTTACTTACCCACAATAAATGAGGATGCTCTGAGATAAAGCAGCTAATTGCTACATGAATTAGGAGATATGATCCCTATAACATAAAAAGAACATTAATTAACATTCATTTTACTTCCTAAAAAAGAAGTATTTGGTTTTATTCTTAATATTGGACCTAAAATCATGACGTCAACCAAAGAACTGCACTATGTTTTGTATGAATACAATTTTAGAACTGTGAAAATGTGTTCAAAGAGAATTGGCTGAGTGGGTACAGAATGGGAATACAAATATCACACCATGGCAATTTTGCAAGACTCTACTTGGGCTCCTCCCTTAGGAGTTGGGGAAGTGAGGAAAACAAACACATCTGCAGAAGGAACATTCTGACTTCGCCATTGTTAGAAATTAACACTGAAACCAATGGTGGTTTACCCTGATTTTATCTTCTATAGAAACAAAAGATGTTCTGTTAAGCAAAAAGAGTGCGATTCCACTGAATTACAATAAGGTGTAAAACAAATATATCAATATTAACTCCTACAACAGTCCACTCCCTGATGAGAGGTCATAAGAATTGAGCAAAATTATCATATCCTGAAAGAAATCAATAAAATTATTGAAAACCGTGTAACCTAAGCAGACTATACACATCTCTAAATAGTGACCAAAAAGTAAATTGTTATTCATATATATCTCAACTGAACTGTTGCTTGAGATGGAAATAAAGACTATTTAGGAAATCAGCAAACATATCAATTAAAATTGAAATCATTTAGGGCTGGAGAGATGGCTCAGCCATTAAGGCACTTGCCTGTAAAGCAGAAGGACCTGAGTTTGATGCCCCATACCCACATAAAGTCAGATGTACAAAGTGATGCATGCATCTGGAGTTTATAGGCAGTGACTGGAGGCCCTGGCACACCCATTCTTTCTCTTCTCTATCTGTGTATTTCTCTCTCTTAAGAAAATAAATACAATCATTAGAGAAAGTTACCATTTGATTTTCTTTTCATGTATGATCTTTGGAATGAATTCATTTACAAAAAAATAAAACATCCACAATGAAAAACTTGCTTCAGGAGAAGCTAATACTGCCAATTAATTTTTAACTGATCTTTGCTAGGTGTGACAGCACAACTATATAAACTATTATTTGAGTTTGACCCATGCCTAGGATATTTTATTAAAGACAATGAAATTACTGTTGGATTTAATATTTTCATATAATTATCTTATTTTTATACTACCAGTGGAAAGAGAGTTAAGCAAGTGCAAATGTAACTGGGAACTTACTTGGGTTTCCTTATCAATTTCAAAGCAGGAGCAAATTTAGACTACTGGGATTGTTGTCATGTAAATGCAAAAAAAAAAATTAAGTTCATGGACCACCAGAGGGGAAAGGTTAGAGAGGTTTTATCAGATTAAAAAGGGAAAATATAGACGGATCCCATCATGAGAAACACAGTCTATATGGGAGGAGAAGGAGGGCTCACCAAAAGCCTGGAGGTTTAGGAATCTCTACTGGCCAGCCAAGAGAAGAGTGCAATTCTGCTCCTCCAGGTGACCATATCCTCTGGCTCAGGTGAGCCAGAGAGGCAGCTGATTGGTCTGGGCTAGGCTGCCTCTGGACATGTAGTTTGAATTCTAGTGGAGACCTCCCACTCTAGGGAGGGGCTCAGGTTGTTTTAGGATAAACAGGTTTGGTCAGAGATAAGTGGAGACTGAATACATAATTCCAAGGGCACCCCTGCTCTTTATTTTCTGGGTCTCAATCATGCTAAACTGTCAAATAAAAATAAAAGGAGGGCTGGAGAGATAGCTCAGCAGTTAAGGCACTTATCTCCAGTGCCTAAGTACCCAGGTTCAATTCCCCAGGACCCACATAAACCAGATGCACAAGGTGGTGCCTGTGTCTGGATTTCCTCTCTCTCTCTCTCTCTCTCTCTCTCTCTCTCTCTCTCTCTCTCTCTCTCTCTCTCTCTCTGCTTCCATATAAATAAATAAAATATGAAAAATATATAAGGAAAAACATCACAATAATTACAAATTTTCACATTTGGAAGTGAGAAAGTTCATGTTTATATCTTGAATATATATATATATATATATATACTCATGTATGAATTTTATATTTTGCTTTGCTCATATAGGAACTTAACTCTATATAGTTTAAAAAATAAATGAAGTTCATTGTTCACACGGAGAGGGTCCCTTTCTAGGGATCCTCTAGGCCACAAGCCATAAGTAACCATTGCACCTTTAAAATATCTCTGTAATTTTGTGATATAATTCGAACTGTAAAGGGGACTTGTTCCTTTCAGTTAGAAATATACCTTAAACATTCTCCCACATCTTTCCTGCCTTTGTAACCAACCCATTTCCTTTTATCATGTAATAATATTCTATTTGTACTTCTGTACTACCGTTTTGTGAATCCAGTCACATCAGGGAAGGGACATCGTTCTGGCTTCGGATTTTTGGCAATTATAAAACAAGGCTTCTGTGGACGTCTGTATACTGGTTTTGTGTAGTCATGCATTTTTGAGCCATTGGGATCAAAACCTTTGACTGCTCCGTTGCATGTCAATCAGCAATAACAGAGCTTCTTCTCATGTGACCTTTTGCTGATTTGGTAGCTACTACCAAGGGGTCATGGAGGGATTTCACTCTCTTATTTCAGTTAGAAATTGTTTAATAAGGTATGGATGAGACTGCTTATTTTCCAACTGCATTCTTCTTTGGAGAGATGCCAGTGCAGATTGTTGTTGTTTTTGTCTGTTTTTCAACTACATTGCTTGTTCCGTATTGTTTAGTTGTAGATATTCTCTTTATATGTTGCATGCAAGTCCATTACCTTATGTGTCTTTAAAATTTCAAGGGCACCCGGAGTCTACATAGTGAATTTCAGGTAAGCCAGGGCTAGATCGAGACTCTACCTCAACTCCCCACTCAAATATATATATATATATATATATATATATATATATATATATATATATATATATATATATATATATATGTGTGTGTGTGTGTGTGTGTGTGTGTGTGTGTGTGTGTGTGTGTGTGTGTGTTTTCTTCCAGTCTGCTCCTCTCTTCATTCTTTTAATGCTATGTATCCCAGAAGATTTTAATTTTAGTGACGTCTAACTTTGCAATTTTCTCACTTACAAATAATGCTTCTGGTATCTAATACCTAAAACTTAACACCAAACTCAGTCACTTTAATTTTGTTCTATATTATCTTTCTGATATTTATCTCTGGTGCTATCTTCTAAATAGTGATATATTGGTGTTATAATTTTGTTGTCAGTGTATTTTACTTATGTTTGTATATAAATGTCTATAACATAGAAATACAATATAGACATCTTCAGAAATATGAAGACTCATGTTGTTACCAGTAGACTAAATGCTGTCTATGAGCACACCAGGGAACATAAACTCTTGTATGCATTATCATCTTGAACTTCGAGCTGTTCTCTCTTAATGTGTCTCTCTCTGAAGAGAAGCATTATTTTTTTGTTTCTTTATCTTTATTGCCCAAAATTAGATACATTGATTATGTAAATATTGTGCTTATATTCCCTCCCCCCCCCCAATCTCCAATCCCCTGGGTACCCTCAGTGGGCACACTGGATCAATTCATGTGGCAAGGGGTTGTGGATAGCACACGAGGCAACAAGGTTGTCCCCTTTTATGAATTGTAGCTGAGGGGGGCCATGCCTCCGGGTATTCTCTCCTAACATGGCTCTTACAATCTTTCTACCCCCTCTTCTACTAAGTTCCCTGAGTCATGGTGGGTGAGTTTTAAGTCTGTCTCATTGTTGTTATTGTGACATTAAGAGTTTCTGTCCTTCTACTTTAAGTTGTGTTGGAAGTGGTTGGTGTCTGTGATGGTTAAGTTTTATTGTCAACTTGACCTTTCAAGTATTCTTGGGTGGGTCTCTGAGGATGTTTACAGGAAGGCAGCCTCTCAGCAAGGGGAAGGATGTAAAGAAGCTCAAAGAAGCTGGAAGTAAATATCCTTTCCTGTATGGGCAGTGCAGGAAGGAAATTCCAGAGACTCGGGAAGCCATAAATCTGGGATAGAATTACAAGACCCCACCCTAAGGCTATATAAAGGTGAAAGAATTCTCTCCTTGCCACTCCTGCCTGTTTCCTATTCTGTGTATATAGTGTTGGAGACTGGGTTTTTCTCTCTGCTCAGACCTGTGAAAGAGGCCCAGACTCTTTTGTTGCTACGGAACTTCCCCTCAATCTGTAGTTTCAATAAAACTTTCCTTCCCAAAACTCTGCCTGGTTTGAAGATTCATCCCAGGGGCGTGTGGCTGACTGTGACACTGTCTCACTGACTTAACCTGGGATGACTGATTGGCTGTGGTTATAGGTCTCTTTCTTTCCCCACCACTGTCTCAAGTGTTTCACTTGGGGCTACACGATAGGCCTGGGGTGGTTCATCTCTTGCTGGGATATCAGCCTTCAGCCTCCTAGTCTTAAGTGGAGTTGTAATGACCACAGCTCTCTCACTGCCTTCTGAAAGTACAAACAGAATCTCCATTGGAGAGTGAGATCAGTATAGGTTAACTGAGACACACATTTCTAGTTTGGCAAAATTCTATTGAGATTAGCCTCTCTGTAGTTCTCTGGTAATGGGGATTTCTTTTTGGAGCCCCATTTTTAGGTTCCTGTAGGATTTTGCCCTGAGTCCTAATTCCAGTTAAGGGTTCCTTGTCACTGACTGGATTTCTTGGCCAATTTAAAAGCTGCTCTTGAATACCTCCCCACACACATACACACACACACACACAGGGTTTTGGAGTCTCTATTGCAGCTGTGATCATTTATTGGTCCATTGAGCTCTCCCATAAGGAAGTGTGTTCAGCCATCTCATGGCAACAGTCTGCATTTTGTATCCGTGGTCTCTGCTTTCTACAAATATCATTTACCAATTTTCCCTGGCAGCTTATGTTGTGCCTTTTGGTACTGCACTTGCTATCATCTGGGTACTGGACACCATTCTTGATCTCGCAGGGTCTGTCAGTGTTGTTCAATTAAATAGGATCTTACCTTTGGATCCTTCCCACTGAGTTGACTGAGTTGTCGATCAAAGAGACCTACAAGGTCCCCAAAACAAGACAGGTTTCTGTCAAAGCTCTTGAATACCCACCTAGGCCAAAGGTAAACATTATCTTTTAATAATACAAAATATAAGTTCTGTGCCTTTTTCTCTTTTGTTCTCCCCACCTGGAGATATCCAGTTTTACAAATTCACTGAATTGTATTTTCTCCTTTTGTCCAAAAAAATTAGCTAAATTTGTGTGATTTTCTTTCTGGACTATCTAGTCCTAATAATGTGTTTAGTTTGTACTTTTGTAGATGAAGGTGAGCTGCTTAAAGAGGCTTAAAGAGAAGGTCCTCCGGTCACATGATCTCTGGCCTTTCAAGCCCACAAGCATGCGCAATAAATACTTCCTCTTGAGCCAACCTGGAGTCAGCCTGGATCTCTAGCAACAGCTGATGTGATAACACATGATCACTGGAACCAATAAGGGAGAGAAACTACATCTCTAGAAGCTCTGTGAGCCAATAGGGTGGTAGGAGGGGATAGAAAGGCAAGTCTGCTTCTGCTTCTCAGGTGTCTGTGTCATTGACCTGTGTCTCCTCACACTTTCACTTAGAGTGACTTTCTTCATCACTATACCTGTCTCATAGTCCAAAGTTCTATTGGTATCTGTTTCTTTACTTTCTTCTTTAGTAACTAGTGATGACAACTGTAGGATTTTTGCCTTTTCATATAAATTTAAAATCAGTTTATTGATATAAACAAAATAAAATTTTGATTTATATTGGGTTGAATTTCTAGATGTAGTTGGGAAGTATTGATTTTTTAATAATATTGATCCTACTGTTCAGATTTTGTCAGATTTGAATAGGATATTTATATACTGTATCATGCTTGATATATCAGTGCTTTGCTGAGATGTCTGGCATCTATATTTAGGAGACATGAGCTATATATATATATATATATATATATATATATATATATATATATATATATATATATATATATATTCTTTCCTTAAACAACTCTATTTTGTTTGTGTTTTAAGGTAATAATTATTTCACAGAATGTAGAAATGTTCTATTTGGTGGAAGAACATGCAGAAACTAATTATAATTTGTCCCCTGCAATTTTGGCAGAATTACCCAGTCAAACCTCCCGAGTCCGGTACCTTTGCTGTGAAAGATTATTACTTGAAGCTCTGTTTCTTTGTTAGATGTGACATGTTGCAGATGATCAGTGTTTCTCCTCCTGTGAGTTTTAGCATATTGGTCCATTTTTCACTGATGGTCAGATTTGGAAACAGGAAGCTTCTAGAGGTTCCTTTATCCTTCCAGTGAACATGGCTTCAGTCCTGCTGTCCCCTCTCTCACATCTCGCCTGCTGTTTCTCACTCTTCTCCTGCTCTGCCTTCCTGCAAGCTTTCACTTTAAACTTTTCTAGGAACCCGATTTTGATTTAGCTGATTTCCCTATAAATGTCCTCTTTTTAAATTCTATTAATGTCTTCAGCATTTGTATTTTTCTTGCTTTGCTTCTTGCTGCAGCTTTCTAGAGTTTTATTTTTTTAAATATTTTATTTATTTATTTGAGAGAGAGAGAGAGAGAGAGAGAGAGAGAGAGAGAGAGAGAGAGAGAGAGAGAGAGAGAGGCAGACAGAGAATATGGGTGCACCAGGGCCTCCAGCCACTGCAAATGAACTCCAGACCCATGCGCCCTATTGTGCATCTGGCTGTATATGGGCACTGGGGAATCAAACTCTGGTCCTTCTGCATTGCAGGCAAACACCTCAGCTGCTAAGCCATCTCTTCAGCCCTTTCTAGAGTTTTAGATTATGTTTTTAAACGCTTCTACTCTAACATGTACATTTACAGCTATAAACTTCATTCTAAAGGCTACTTGTCCTAGATCAACACAAATTTGTTAATTTTCATTTTAATTTTAATCAAATGTACCTTTTTTCTTTTAAGATTTCTTCTCAGAATCATGTGTTAAAGATATAGTATTGGTGTCATAATTTTTCTTAGAAAATAAAAACAATCAACATCTACCTCAAGTTCAAAATTGGACAATTTTTTCAAGGACATTACATAGAATACCAGGTTCTCATGAAACAATCTGTGATTTCCCTCAGATACTAGGAAACTGCTGAAGATACTATAACGATTTTACATCTAAAACATTTATTTTAAGAAATCAGACAAATTCCATGTATGAGACAAGTAACATTAACATTCAAAGCAGAAAATCGTAAAATTAATTCAATTTAAAGACTATTCCTATACGGAATATCAATTATAATTTGGGAGTGTAGTATTACACAGCAAAAGGCCCTCATTGTGTTTGATCCTTTCAGAATCAGAATGGCTATTATCAGAATTCATCCTATTAAATAGGGAAAAGAGATAAGAAGACATTGTCAGCATTATGAAAATTCTAAAGTTATTTGAAAACTCTCACACACCCATTCCTGACACACCTCTTAAGAATGCAGAAATGGGCTCCTTAACTTTATCAGGAACACATATCCATCTCAAACAAAAGCCAGTTCCCTGAGTCGTGGTGGGTGAGTATTGAGGCTGCTTTAGTGTTGTGAGCTTAGGGGTTTTTGTGTCGAGATTCATTGGTTTCTGTCTCACTGGCTTATCCTTTGTTGATTGAATGGCTATGGCTGTGGGTCCTTTGTTCATCCAATCATTCTCTGTGGGGTTCCATATGGATCATCCACTGTATGACTGTGGTGACTCATCTCTTGCCAGAATCTCAGCTTTCTGCCTGTGGTTGGGGATAACAACTCATTGTTGGCCCACTAAACAATGTAACAAATTATGGACAATAAAGAAAAAAAAGTTAAAAAAAAAGCCAACATCTTATTTAGTGGCTTCACCATATAAGGCAATGCTCAAGTGAGGCTCCCAGAAAAACAGCATCAGAAGTACTTGAGAGCTTGAAAGATACTGAAGTCGGTGTGTCCTGCCTTGCAGCTCTAGGAGTAAAACAGCCTGTGGACACCAGAGCTTGTTTTAACAAGTCCTTGGTCACAATCACGGTCTAAAAATGTCTGAAGTCATTTATGCAACAAAAGGGATTACAGTCAGAAACAATATAAAGAAGTCTTTAGGATTAATATGGTTTAATATCATGATAAAAATATAAAATGTAGCTGAAGAGTACAATGAAATAGGAGTTAAGAATTGGAAAACAAGAGAAATGCTGCAACTGGCGACCATTATGGGATTATCTCTCCGCTGCTGCTGAGATGAGTGTCCCCAAAGTCTACTTGTCAGGGCTTGTGATCCAGGTTGATGGTGGTGGAAGTTTCTAGATGGACACTGATGAGCCTGGTGTGAAGTCCTTAGGTCATTGGGGGTGGGCACCCCCAGAGATTACAGAACCCTGTCTCTCTTCCTCTCCTTTTTCCCCCTTCCTTCCCCCACCCTTGCTTTCACATGAGTTCCTATCTTCTATCAAGTTAATCACTTGAACTTGGACTTGAACTTTCAAATTCCTGAGCCAAAATAAACTTCTCTTTATACATAGCCTGTCACATTATATTATTATGACATAAAGCTAAAACAACATCAGAAAAACATTGTTAAATTCACTTTCACAACCCTTAGAAATCACAGTGAAGTCTAATAAAACGGCTTATTATGAAATTACTCTATATAAGTAGCATTGCTATGTAGAAACTAAATTAAAAGTCATTATATTACACTATTATATTTTTAATATATTGGGATAAACAATTCTACTAAAAGCTAATTTCTTAAAATCCAAATTAAAAATCCACTGGTAATTTTTGACAGGATAAGAGAAATTGATATTAGGTTTATGTGAGCATAACTAGGAGAAGTATGAAAAATGACAATTATTATTATTATAACATGAAGAGCTATGGCACTGTAAAACTGTTGCTTTCATATAAGAAGAGACAGACTAATTAAAGATAATAGAGAGATTCATAAGCATTTATATATTTAAAATGTAATATAAATAACATTTTAAAGCAGTGGATTAGTATCCTAATTTAATATACCACTTATGGTACACATAATTTTTTAAGCAAATAAAAGTCTGATTCTTAGCATTTACACCAAAATCATTTTTGATGAAAAGTGATTTAAATGGAAAGCATGAAAATTAAAAAGCGTGAAAGCATAACCGTTGATAAGCATTACCTTTCCAGAAGCAGAAGTCAAAGACACATTAGAGTCCAGGCAAGTTAAACTACTTTGAGCAAGTAAATATAACAAAATGACATTTATATATCAAAAATTGAGGGGAAAGGATTGTGTTATAGGTTTACTGATAAAGAGGATACTCTTAGATATTCATATTTTTAAGACAAGTAAAAAATACTAAGTAGCAGGTGGATATAACAAGAAAATATGAAGATGTACCTCTTCATGGATAAAGGAATTGAATTGTTATTTTGATGATCATGTGGTCAATCACAAACATTTTATATTCTTGCAACTAACATGGGCACTCAATTAATAGTATTTATAAAATATTTTAGAAACAGTGAAGTTGGAGGTCTAGTTAAAGTAGTTTCTGATTCTGAACAAATATATTTTCAAACATATTTAAAGACATGTATGTGAATAGATGGTGTTCATATTTCACTATATGTGTTTTAATAATATTGGCATATGATTTTAAATGTTACTCATAAAATACCTATAATTATTACATATAATGCCATACAGATGTATGGACATAATTTGTCAGGATTCCTTGCAGTTTTTACCAGACAAAAGGTAAGAATTCATGAATGAAAGTGGAATTACTTCCTAAGGCTGTTATCATAAAGAATGAGCTACATTCTGTGAAACATAACACTATGAAGACAGAGCATGTAAAATAAGTAACAAAAACTAGTCTCTGTTAGTATTCTCAAATTGGTGTAAAATGGTAATCTATACATATACATGCATTAAAAAATATGATACGCCATGCACCAAAAACTGTGGAAGGTCATGATATGTAGAAGCTTATAACTGAGGACTCTCTCCTTGCATCACATTAGTGTTTATATTATCCTTTGATCATTTAAAAGACATAAATATTATTTTTTAAATAATATGAATAGTGACTGGAGAGATGATTCAGTGGTTAAAGGCACTTGCTTGAAAAGCCTCACAGTCTCAGGTTCAAGGCCCCAGTCCCCACATAAAGCTAGATGCACAAAGTGGCTCATGCAGTGGTTCATTTTCTGTAGAAAGAGGCACTAGGACAACCATTCACATTCATATTCTCTCTCTCTCTCTCTCTCTCTCTCTCTCTCTCTCTCTCTCTCTCTCTCTCTCTCTCTCTGTGTGTGTGTGTGTGTCTCCTTCCTTCCCTCTCTCCCTTTCTCCTTCTTTACTTGCCTCCCTCCCTCCTTGCAAATAAATAAAATAAAACTAACACAAAACAAACACACAACAATTTAAATACTAAAATACTACTGTAAGTTGTAGCTAGAATGAACTACTCACAGCTGGAGTCCACTAGAGTTTTCTGGGACATGTTTTAATGGTCTGACTGTATCAATTCACCTAATTATAAAGACAGTCAAAAAGTGGTTATTTGCAACTAGTAGTTATATATTTTATACATTTGTGAGAAACAAAGAACAGAAAGTTCAGTCATTGTTGAATCAAAATCCAAACAGCTAGCTAGTGACAAATAAAAAAAATGAAGATTAATTCTGGCAGAATAATCTAGCATTGATGCCATTAACTTCTAAACTAATCGTCTGGCGAGCTTGTGGCATATGTTAGCCTGTCAATAAACATTTACTTGTTTGTTTGTTGGTTCTGTCTTTATTTCATGATGGAGTTGACTCAGGGATCAATGTCAATCTAAGAGAAATCTTTCAACAAATCACACTCCATCCAATTTAGCACATGTATTAACTATTTGTTCCGGAACACACAGGGAAGTATAGTGAATTTTACTTTTTAAAAAAACTCTAAAGACATTAAAGAACTTTATTCAAGTACCAAGAAGATAAAATATTGCTAAGAGTCAATGAATACTTTATGTATGATTGGAAGAAGATACAAAATTTTAATAAGAAATGATTGAAATGGAGCACATATTTCAATAACCAAGGTTTTTAAACTGATTTTAATTTTATTATACACTCTGGGCAGAAGCTTTATTTGCAACCACAAAGGAGATTTTAAATAGCTAATCTGTCATAATTACTCTAGATATTGGCAATAATATGACTTGTAAAAGAAACATTTTCTACTTTTTGAAGACTTTGTATCATTCCCAATATCGCTTATGATGACACAGAATTAATTTATCTTCTCAACAGCTATTTGGCAAATTTAAATTAGAGTCATATTATCAAAATATTCATGACCAAAATTTTATTTAAAGGTCCAGCAAATGGCATGTGAAAACAGTGAAATAAATGTGCAAATCACAAATAGGAAATGCTTTTTAAAGAAAACCAGTCATTCTCCTAGTTATTCTATAAAATCCACAGAGGTCAGATAACAGTGGAGAAGCCGAGCATGGTTGTGCATGACTTTAATCCCAGCACTTAGAAGGCAAAGGAAGGAAGATCGCTATGAGTTGGAGACCAGCTAGGAACTATAAAGTGAGTTCCAGGTCAGCCTCTGCTAGAGTGAGTCCCTACGTCGAACAAACAAACAGCACCAAAAACAAACCAGTGTGGAAAATAAGCTCAATACAAAGTTATACCTCAAAAATGCCTGAACTTGATTGGATAGATAATTGTTTAAATATCTAAAATTGCATTTAATAGAAGCTTAAATTAATACTTGGGCAATATCTCTAGGAAAGATATATGAAAATAATAAATATTTTCAGGTTAACAATAATCCAGAATACCAGAAACTTTCTATTGCATTGTCTAAAAACAGCTATATATTACATCAAAACAGAGTCAATGAACCCAGCCCATAAATTTACAAGGTGCCCAGGTTCAACAGACCTAAAATCAATAAAGCCATTGTAATCAATACACCCTTCTCATGAATACAGTCTTTTAACTAATCAGGGTTTAAATGATCCTGCCTGCTGGAATAGAAATGTCTCTCTGTTTGAATGTGATGTTTGGATCAAGCCATTATTCATTAGCAAGCCAGATTCGTTAGAATAGCCTATTAACTCCACACTCAATGAAATATAGTCAAAAATGCCTGAAGGGCTTATTTATTAAAATTCTTTATTTCAGAGATATTAGGTGATTTCTAACTGCTTGGGCAAAGAATAAATGAAAGATTTTCATCTGTAAAGTCCCTGTAGGATGGAGAAAAAATTAGTTATCTGTCTTTTTACGTATTCATAGTAATTTTACTGGCCATAAATTTAATGATGTTGGTTACAGCATGATTTAAAATATGAAAAAATATAAAAAGATCAAGTGTATGAATAGTCCCATGCTTTACAAATAAATATGCAAGCACATTCCCATGAACACACTTAGATGTGTGTATAAATAATGATAGATTTAATTAATCCAAAATATGCTTGTGTTTTTGTCTCATAACTGATAAATGTATCTACAATCACACCTCTAGTTTTAAAGATATTTTTATATTTAACTTTTTTTTAAACAACAAGCACTTCTAACCACAACCATAAAATAATTTTTTTATCTTATAAATTTTTTGGAAATCTCAAAATATTGGAAAGTCATCCCATTTTTCCAATATTGGCTTAATTGCCCTTCTCCTTCCCATGGTTTGTTATACATATTAAATCCAAATCTAGATACAATATCTAATGTTTTATAACCATTTTATAGACATTTTATTTTAATGATTCATATAGTTCATCCCTCCTGTTATTGTCAAAAATTCCATTTTTTTGACTATTTTAAATTCAGTTTCTTTTGACATACCCATAATTAGGCTTTTGTAGATATTCATTTTAATCTTCATACCATAAATTCCTGGAAACTGAATTTCCGGTCAAAACCACACCACACTGATTCCTCCTACTAAATATATGTGCTTATGTATGTACATGTTTGTGTGTATGCATGTCTATGTGTTCATGAATATGCATGTGTGTGTACTTGTATATGTCTGACCTTAGGTTCTATTTTACACGAAATGTTATTATTACTATATTAAATGTTGGAGGCAAAATATGAATGAAAAATCTGACAGATAATTTTCAAATTTAATATCGTTTACTGATCTACCCAGCATGAACTGGTGGATAGTAGATATGTTTACATTTCCTTTACAATCTGTATATTTCTATTGAAAATAATCAGACTACTGAAATTGCCCTTGCAACTATTAACTAATTACTTTTCTCAATAAATCTATTAGCTAGGCAATGTTATTATGACTCTGTCATATTAAAACTATGTCCATGAAACCATAAGGTAGATATCCTGAGGCTATATCATTTTGATCTTTTAATGTAAATGATCAAAGTACAGAGATTGGCCACTTCTGAATAAGACTTCAGATTCGAATTTCAGATAAGTTGAAACAAAGGAGAATAATGAAATGAACAGACAGGGCAAGGAGTTGAATTAGGGATGGTTTTCAGATCATGATGAATCAATAACTAATAAATACCTCAAGTGACTAGGATCCTATTAATTAACATGAGAAAACAACATCATCAAAGTCTTGCTCAGCTTAAAACCCAGGTAAGTAAAAACCAACTTTAAAAAGTAAACCAAGCTCATTGTGGACAACATTGGTTTCAACATGTTTACCCAGCTTGTCAGATAAAATAAGTTTTCGTGAAAATGCCATGGTTTTTAACCACAATTTTATGTATACACATAAATGTAAAAAGTAATTGGCAATTATTTTTTTCAGAATTTGACAGATTTTCAGGAAAACATTTTTTCACTTCAAAGTTTGGGTTTTTTTTATTTTTCTTTCAGAATTTATTAGTCAGTGTTTCAGGAATGTTTCCGAACAATGACAGAATGGTTTGTTCTACTCTCTGTTCTTTGCAAAACATCTCTTCAGATTTCTTGCAGTACTGCAAATACGTCTCCCTAAGAAGTGATTTAAAACAAAACAAAACAGTACTGAGACAGAATGTTCTTTGCAGATTTAGTGTACAAGACATAGAAGCAGGTGGTTGATTCAAAGAGTCTTAAGTAATGAACTGTCAGTACTGAAGTGGGAAGTAATGGGGGGGGGGCTTGGCAGAGCATCTAGAAACCCAATGGCCAGACTTTATTAGAGGTGGGCAAAAGAGATTATGGGCAACCAATTCCCTTTCTGGCCGGTGGAGAACAGGAAAAAACTCACTTATAGAGAAGTAACATCACCATCAAACTCAACTTGGGAAACAGAAAGCCAGAGACTAGTCTTCTTTCCACAGCCTCTCTGAGAATGATGTGACCAGAG
>PVHP010040008.1:0-16068 GCA_004024765.1 Zapus hudsonius | reverse complement strand
AAAAAAAAACAGAAAAATGAGGTAGGAATGGAGCTCAGTTGATAGGTCTGAGGTTCAATCCCCAGCACTGCATAAACAGATGCTCTCTGGACTAGAAGACAGGAGGATTAGGACTCCATTGTCATCCTTGGCTAAGGAGCAAGGCCTCACGAGACCCAGTCTCTAAAAAGTATATGAATTAATTAAATGAATAAAATAAAAACTAAGATTGCTCTTATATGGACTTTAGGAAGGTTGGATGAGTCAATAAAATGTTGTAAGACATTTTAAAGTGTCAGTGCTGAGTGACCCGTGGATGTCATCGTTTTAGCCATAGGTTCAAAGTCAAGAAAGAGTATAAGGTTTCTGTGGTCTATGTCAATGAGCAGAGTACAGTCCGCATAGGAATACTGCCTGACTGACTTATAGGAACTACATTTCCCAAACCTCCTTTCACCTCTAAAGCTCTCCATCTATTATTATTTTTTATTTATTGTTATTTATTACTATTATTATTATTTGGTTTTTCAAGGTAGGGTCTCGCGTTAGCCCAGGCTGACCTGGAATTCACTCTGTAGTCTCAGGGTGGCCTCAAACTTATGGTGATCCTCCTACCTCTGCCTCCCAAGTGCTGGGATTAAAGGTGTGTGCCACCATGCTTGGCTTTGATCTTTTTTTAAAGGTGCTGAGGCTTAAATTCAGGACCTCATGCATGCTGAGCAGGTGCTCTCGGCTATTATGAGCCAAGCCCTGGGTCTTTATAGTATCTCGTAAGTCTGATCCTTCATTTTGTCAGTCCAGTTACCTACAAAGGAAGAGAATTAGAAGAAAATTGTTTAGTACCTGACAAATAAGTGAAGACCAGTTTATGAAGAATGAAAATCTGCTTTTGCTCTGAGAATCCATGAGGATGGCTAGTGGTTACACAGCTGTCTTTGAATTAGCTAATTGCACTGCAAGAGATAGAAATTAGTATATGTTGTACACTGAGCATGCTCCCCTAAACCCCTAGCTTCTTCTTACCCCTCCTCCCTCCTGTTAGAACCCTTTGTTCCCAGAGATGGTTTTTCACTCTTCTATTTTCATATCATATGTAATGCATGATATATATATATATATATATATATATATATATATGTGAATAAAATATAGGCTCCACAAACTCTCTCTCTCTCTCTCTCTCTCTCTCTCTCTCTCTCTCTCTCTCTCTCTCCTCCCTCTTACTAACACATAATTGAGAATAGGAAATAGTGACTATCTTTTACAGCTAGTTCCCAAACACTTCACAAGTGCTGTAACATTGATAATCTCCAATAAATCTGGTCTTCTACAGAACAGATCACTGAGGCTGAGAGGGATGAAATGATGAGTGGCAGAGATGACCAGCCTATACTTCCAGGAATTAATTCATATTGGACAGTGGGAAAGAAGTCACTAGCCAATGAAACCCAAGGGGTAAGGAGGTTGCTGTGTACATTTCTTCCGATGGGGTCCTTTCATGGTACTCTGTGTCTCATTGAGGGAGATTCACGGAGCTGCTTGAAATGTCTGCTTTTAAAATGAATTTCCTGTTATATTTATTTTATTTTATTAGTTATTTTATTGAACCCTTGCTTATTTTTTCCTGATTCATTACATTTATGTCTCTATGTCTGTCACACTCTAATTCAGCACTAAAGATTTAATTTTTGACTCATTATTCTGACTATTTATGATTATTGTGGAAAGTTTGAAAAAAGCAAACTAACGAAGAGAAGAAAATAAAATGCCAGAATTTCATGGCAGAGGAAATCAGCCTGAATCACTCTTTTATTTCCTATAGGTAATTTTAAAAAACTATGTAACTTTAGAATGACAGTTCACAATTCTACATCAGTTTTGACTTATGAGCTCTCTTACTGTTATTTCCCATTGCAACATCTAACCCTTTGAAGTTAATTATCTTGAGTGCATAACCAGTAATGCGACTCTGGATTTAATTAATTAAAAATAAAACGAATCAACAATAGTACTAGCAATGAATTTGAAATGCTGAGCATTAAACCACTTAAGTATAAAGTTTGCTTTCAGTAGCAACACTCTGAAGACTGACCCGTGTTATTTCCTTTAAGTTGCTTACATGGACTGGACAGTAACTCACCCATATTGAGGATCTCAGGCTGAAAACAAAAATATATGAGATATGGTTAGTAAAGTCTATGTAGGATAAATACTCAAAGAATGCTCTAAAGGATTCCCCATATTTATTGATTGAGTGACAATTTTACATATGAATAAAATGTGTGTTCACCTACCACGAACTTCTTTCTTATTCTCCCTCCCTCCCATCAAGCCCTTCCATCCCTCTAATCCCCTCTTCTAGTTTGATGTTGCATGAACTGTGTGTGTGTGTGTGTGCGTGTATACATGTGTGGCAGATGCATGTAGGTTTCCAGATGTGACATCTCACGTGCATGAAGAAGCCAAAGAAGAATCCCTGATGCCCCCCTCTGTTGCTCCTCCACCTGTTTTCCATGAGTTCCATTTTCCTCATGGAGTCTGAAGCTTGCCATTTTCACAACCCCAACAATTCTCTGTTCCCCAGTGCACGGAGGTTGCAGTCATGTATGCTTATGCTCAGCTATTTACATGGGCCCAGGAGTCAAATTTAACCGTCTCAAGTCTCCTCTGACCCACATGCTGGTGCAGGAAGTGATCTTAACCCCTGAGCCTCCTCTCCAGCCCTATTTATTTATTTTTATGTGAGGATATCAGAGTGTGGCATGCATCTTTGTGTATGCATGTTTGTATGTGTGTGATATATGTGTGTGTGTGTGTGTACTCTACATCAAGTGTCTTCCTTCCTAATTTGTTCTCAGCTTTATTTTTTGAGGCAAATGTACCTGGATTAGCTGGCCAGCGAGCCCCAGGGAGCCCTGCCTCTGCCATCCCAGCTCTGGGATTATTGGCATATACAACCAGATCCTGGATTTACATGGGCACTGGGGCCCAAATGGATTTTCATGTTGGATCACCATGAAACACTGAGCAATATCCCTAGCCCATTTTGATACCCAACAATCATTTTGAATTTAGAAGAGATCATTAACAAAAATAAGGTGTAAAATAAATTGGCACATACCTTTAATCCCTGCACTTGGGGAGGCAGAGGTAGGAGTCTGAGGCCAGCCTGGGACTACAGAGTGAGTTCCAGGTCAGAGAGGAACCTTCATCAGGAAAAAAAAAACCAATAAGGTGCAGAACAGTATGGTGTTCCCCCCTTTCCATGAGCTGCAGAAATGGAGCTCCCTAAGCCACCCCTAACTCACCCCCAACAACACACCCCTCCAGCAAGGCTCCACCTCCCAAATTGCCACCAACTGAGGACCAAGCATTCAAAACACATGAGTGTATGGGAGACATCTGATTCAATCCATGACAAACACCAAGGAGAAATTTTAAGAATGAAGATATGAATATTTGTTACTCAGTTATTCATTTAGAGATGGAGCTCTCCACCGATGTTTTGCTAGAAACACTCGTGGCTGACAATGGGGAAATATTCTTTGGCGCTCTGAATTTCCCAACAGCAGGCATCTCTTTTGCATTTAGAGGTACCTTCTCAGAAAGTTAGGTGCCACCACATCTAGCCAAAGGTCATTCCTTTTGGAAAGGGGGCGAAGGATAGAGGTCAAAACAAAATAATGATATTGTGGTAGATTGAACCACTGGTTCTTGGGTTTTTGCATTTTCCACATCATACTGCATTTCGGAATCCTTGACTTTTAGTTGTGTCATTTTCTTTGACTAAAGGGCCAACACACACACACACACACACACACATCATACTCACATACACACAAAAAATAAAGGAACTTCAACTAAAAAGTCTTTCCCACCCCTTCAATCTGTCACCATCAGAGTATTCCCTCTGGCCATGTTTTCCTTCTCCACAACCATCCAAACCTTCTGCTTTTCCCATCAGACCCATCAGAGAAACATAGCTTTCTCGTGGTCTTTGGGTCTTTATTTCTGGAAAAAAGGCTCTCATGTCACATAAAGCTTTGTGAGTTAAATGTTCATGCTCTTTGCTCATTAGCCTATTTGTAGTAATTTGGGGTGTCAGTCCAATCCTTGGGAATATATATATATATATATATATATATATATATATATATATATATATATATATATATATATATATATATGTATATATATATATATACAGAGAGAGAGAGAGAGAGAGAGAGAGAATGGATGAACTACTGCAAAGGAACTCCAGATACACGTGCCACTTTGTGTATCTGGTTTTTCGTGGGTCCTGGGGAATCAAACTGGGGTCATTAAACATTGCAGACATGTGCCTTAACTGCTGAGCCATCTCTCCAACCCCTCATGCGTATTTTTTACGACTGAAAGAAGGTAATAGCTTTTTCATTTATCCCAAGGATTGGACCAAGACACAACATAGGTAGCAATTAATTGTTCCCCATGTGGTCTGATGCGTTTATCCATATCCCTGTTCCGGATTTCTTTGGACCTGAAATAATTGTCTGCAAACAGAAAGGAGGGGGAAGGGTGATTAAGATGTTCCCAGTCAGTGATGTCTTCTATTGCATGGTAGCCAAACACCTGGTGAATTTCAATGCATGACCCTTGGTAAATCTCTGAATTAGTCAGTTTTCTGTGGCCAATGATGGTAGCACAGACTGAGTTGGGCTCCCAAGAAAAGATGCACTATGCGAATGTCTGACAGGGAGGCTACTAAAAATAGAAACTAGGCAATCCAGAATGGTGTATATTTGTTAACCTATACTGTTCTAACTCTCCTATGGAGATTGTATTTGTATTTTTCAGGATATAGCGAGTGAGCTGTGGCCCATATAACCCTACCATCTGACAGCAGGCCAAAAGATGAGATCATGGCAAGAGATGAGCCACCACAGTCATATTGTGGAGGATCCATATGAAACCCTGCAGAGAAGGACGGGATGAACAAGAGACCCATAGCCACAGCCATTCAACCAACTCTGAATAAGCCAAATGTGTTTGTGTTTTTCAGGATGTAACTAGAGAGCTGTGGCCCATCTAACCCTACCAACCACGACTCAGGGAACTGAGCAGAAGAGGGGGCGGAAAGATTGTGAGAGCCGTGGTGGGGGAGACTGTCCAGAGGCATGGCACCCCTCAGTAACAACACACTTGGGCCAGGAAGACCGGGCTGAGTACTAGGATATCCAGGATCCCTTCCCAAGGACTAATACAGACAGCCCATGGAGGAGGATATACAACTGATCAGGAATGGGGAGGGGAGGAATTGGGGAATTCGGGATAACAACTCATGGTTTGCCCACTAAATAATGTAACTCATTATGGACAATAAATATATATTTTAAAAATATGATTTATTTTTCTCTCATGTGTACATTTAAGTACATGCTGATGGCCTTCATTTTATTTATTTATTTATTTATTTATCTGGCTGTGTATGGGTGCTCCCAGGTCTCTTGCCTCTACAAAAAAAAATAATATTAATAATGTCTGTCCTGCTTTACATGGTTGGTTAGCTTGGGAATTCAACTGGAGCCAGTTGGCTTTGAAAGTGCCTTTAAGTGCTGAGCCACCTCCAAACCCTGTCCTCTCTTGATTACTACTACTACTACTACTACTACTACTACTACTACTATTTTCCTGACTGCCTTCTTGGTGGCAGAATTGCAAGGTGACATCACTTGGCAAGAGAGAAGGAGTGAAGTGCACATGTCTCATCCGATCTCCCTTCTCACGAAGCCATCCAGATTCAATCAGGGACACCACCTTACTGCCAGCATCTATTACTAGTGACCTCCCTAAGGCCCAGTCTCTGAACACCAAAGTCATGGAAGGTTTTTACTCCCTTAAAACCTCACAGTAAGGATTAAATTTCAACCCATGAAGTTTGGGAGAACACATGCAAACCCTATTCCAATCACAGCAATCATTTCATTGCCATCACTAGGAGAAATCAGCAAAAGGCCGGACCTTCTTTGATTTTCTACTCTAGTTATTTAATTTCCCCTACATACCGTGGTTGGTGTGTGCTTTTATCTGCATGGCCACACGAGTGTGCATATGTGTGCACAAGTCAGAGGTTAATGTTAGGTGTCTTCCTCAATTACTCCCCACCATATTTTTTAAAAGCTTTTCATTTATTTATTTGAAAGGAGACGAGAGAGAGAGAGAGAGAGAGAGAGAGAGAGATTGAGAATGGGTATACTAGGCCTCTAACCATTATAAATGAACTCCAGATCCATGTATCTTTGTGTGAATCTGGCTGGCCTAAGTGGGTACTGGGGAATCAAACCCAGGTCATTAGGCATTGCAGGCAAGCACCTTAACCACTGAGAAATCTCTCCAGCCACCAGCCCCCTTAATTTTTGATTCACAGTTTCTCAATGTACTTGGAGCACACAGATTTGACTAAAGAATCTAGCCATCTTCCACTGGGCATCCTCTCAACTCTACCTCCCAGCACTGGGATTACAGTTTGTCACTATGTACATCAGACATGTTACAAGGGTGTCAGGGATCCAAATGTTAGTTTTCATGATGGCGGGGCAAGCATTTTACTGAGTTGTATCCTCAACCCAACACTTGTCTTAATGTTCTGATTAATAAATATTTTCTAGTCATTTGCAAAATGCAGGTTTTTGTGTTTAATTTTGGGTGTTTGTTTAGTTTTTTTGAGGTAGAGTCTTGCTATGTAGCTCAGACTGGTCTGAAACTCATGTCAATCCATTAGCCTCAGCCTCCCAAATGCATGAACCCCCACACTCACTTTCCATTTTTTTGAAAAATATTTTTATTTACTTGCTAGTAGGAAGAGATACAGACTTTACAAGGCCTCCCTCCACTGCAAACAAACTCCAGATGCATAGCCATTTTGTTCATCTTATTAAAAAATATTTTATTTATTTGAGAGAGAGAGAGAGGGAGGGAGAGAGAAAGAGAGAATGGGCATGCCAGGGCTTCCAGCCACTGCAAACAAACTCCAGACACATGCACCACCTTGTGCATCTGGCTTTATATGGGTCCTGGGAAATTGAACTTGCATCCTTCTGCTTTGCAGGCAAGCGCCTTAACCACTGAGACATCTCTTCAGGCTTTATTCATCTCATTTTACATGGATACTTTGTTCAATTGGCTTTACATGGATACTGGGGAATCAAACCCAGGGCATCAGGCTTTGTAAGCAAGTGCCTTAACACTGAGCTATCCCTTCCAGCTTCATCTTTGTAATTCCATTTCAGGGACAAGACACATTACTTACTTTACTCATTTTTCTGACCTAATCCCTGACAAGTCGCTTAACGAAAGAAGAAATGATTATGACTTACAGTTCCAGGTGATACTTTCCTTAATGACCAGAGTTGGGGAAGGGAAAGCATGGCAGGAAGGAGTGGAAGGCCAGCTGGTCACCCTGAATTCAGTCTAGAAGTAGAATAAACAAGAAGTGAGACCAGGCTATATAACAGCAAGCTACTTGAGATCCCCCCAACCCCAGTGACCACTTTCTCCAGCAAGGCTCTGCCTCCAAATGGTTATACAACCTTCCCAAACACCTCCACCTGCTGGGGACCACGTGTTCAAACACAGGCACCCGTGGGAAACTTTTCACATTCAAATCCTAACATGAGAAACTCTGCTAATCATAAGTACTTTACCCTTCACCATGTGAGCCATGCTAAGTAACTGTCAAATCAGTCCACATGCTACAGTCAAAACAAACCAGAAAGACAAATACCAGAAGGGCAAAACAGTTACTCAGAGCAACTGTCAATGGAGAAAGCCAGAAATCTAAAAGCTTGCAAACAAAACTATCTATCTCTACCTAGCCTCATACTTCTCTTTGGAAAATGTAGCCTGGGCCTGACATCACCTCTCTTCAGCCTCTCAAATAAGTCCTGGTCAACTCTACTCACCAAAGACAAGGCGGGAACTAAGATATTGTGCACATCCTGGAATAGGGTTCCTTCCAGAAAGAAGCAGACCAGCTGAGATCCTCTCTCCTAAGCAGGAATACTCTCTGTATTTGGGTTTATCTATTCACTATGTAGCTGCTTTGTGAAGATAGCAATTTGGTTGAATTATCCACATATATCAAAGCCGAGAATTTTCGAGGCCTCTGTGATTTCATGGTCATGTAAAGCACTATAAGAACTCGTGAAAATGCAAATTATAACTCCGGAATTTTGGATAGTGGCAGGTGCCCTGCGATTCCACCTTGGGTACTCTAGAGTTACAAGGAGAGATTGACAATGTGTATTTCCAGTTTTCATTGGCTAAAAGAATTTCAAAAGTAATTCTAACTAAACTTATGTAATGCTTCTTCATACACAAATCTTCTCAAATGATTACCATTAGTTGATGGAATAAAATAAGCTTATGGCCAGACCCCCCAAAAAATACATTTCCGATTTTATCAGAAACATAAAAAAAACTTTTAACATCATAATTAGATTGTTAAGAATATGAGATACAATCCAGGTTGGATTCCCCAGTAAAGACAGATGCACAAAGTGGTGCATACATCTGGAGTTTGTTTGCAGTGGCCAGGGGCCCTGGCACACCTATTATCACTGTCTGTCTCTCTTCTCTCTGTCTCTCTCTCTGCTTGCAAATCAATCAATAAATAAAATGTTAGGAAGACATGACAAGACGACTAGAATGCTTAGTGAATATTTGATTTGTTCATGTAAATGCATTAATTTGATTTTGTCCAGCTTAAAGTTCATGAGATGTATGGGTTTTTGAAAATATATATTTTATTTATTTGAGATTGTGAAAGAGACAAAGACAGAGGCTGTGTGTGTGTGTGTGTGTGTGTGTACAAGTGTGTATGTGTGTGCTCCAGCACAAGGGCCATTAGCCACTGCAAAAAATCCAGACACATGGGTCACTTTGTGCACCTAACTTTATGTAGGAACTGGAAAATTGAACTTGCGCAGTCAGGCTTTAAAAGCAAGAGCCTTCTGAGCCCTCTCCATCTCTTTGTGTTTCATTTTGTTTTGCACATGATTGTGTTCCCAATTTCAGAATTATACAAACCGGATGTGACACACACACACACACACACACACACACACAGTGACAACACAGAAGATAAAATTTTTTCTGTTCCAATGTCATCCTCAAATGTGTGTAAAGAAACCATTCTAGACACTTCTATCAGATTCCCCGCCCTTTGCTAATTTTCAAGCCTTATGCCAAAAGGAGAGGCCAAGGGGGTATAATTAGAAATATCCATGGCTTATACATCAACAAGCAACGAAATGCAACCCACAGAGGAGAGAATGAGAATGTGGCCAGCTAATAAGTGTCTGTACTTATTAGAGCCAAAGAAACAACCTACAAAACAAATCTAAGCCTTTCCCGTACAGCACAGGGCAATTATATCTGGTGTCTGCTCCATAGGGAATATGAAGAAATGCTGAGAGACCTGAACCATGGGAAGAAGAGAGGCAGCCAGAGACATGAGTGAAACACAGCTCACGGGGATCACAGATGAGGCAAAGGAAAATGGCAAAAGGGGGGGCACAGAGCATGTGAAAAAAGGAGTAAAAATAAAATATGGTTTTTAACCCTCAGCCTTCATTCTGGAAGAAGATGGGAAAATTTGAATTTCAAAGTCACTCACAAGAACTGGGAGAATAACCTTGATGGAAAATTTCTAGCTGGAATCCAGAGACCTTTAATGCCAGATAATCAAAGCAATGCACTAACGCTAACAGTCCCTGGATGACTTTGTTCCTTTCCTAATGGAAACTTTGTCAAACACTGGTTCTCTACTAGAAATGATGAAACCGATATTATTTCTGTCTTTCATAAGTTCCAGTGAAGGAGATTATATGTATAACACACACACACACACACACAGAGAGAGAGAGAGAGAGAGAGAGAGAGAGAGAGAGAGAGAGAGGCTAGTTGGACTGGGGCAATGGCTTGATCATGTTTTACTTGGAATCCTGAGAACCTGAGTTTGATCCCAAAAACCTACGTTAAGAAATCCAGGACTGAGGACCAGAGAGATGGCTCTGTGTTAAGATGGCTCACTTGCCTGCAAAGCCTAACAACCCAAGTTTGATTCCCCAGTACCCACATAAAGCCAGAAGCACAAAGTGGTCCGTGCACCTGAAGTTCATTGGTAGTGGCTGGAGGCCTGGGTGCCTTATGCCAGAATTCTCATTCTCTCTCTCTTTCTCTCTCTCTCTCTCTCTCTCTCTCTCTCTCTCTCTCTCTCTCTCTCTCTCTCTCTCTCTTTCTCTCTCTCTCCTCTATCTCTCCTTAAAAATAAATAAATAAAAATAAAATATAGGAAAAAAGAAAGCCAGATTGGCTGTGGTTGTTGGTAATCCAAGTTTCTCTCCTCAACCCCCCACTCCCACCCCCACCATAATTTCATTTTTTCTCCTTTGATTTTCCCAGGATCCACTCTCATATTGCATACCTTTCTAGTCTGAACTTTTGTCTGTGTTTAAGATGTTTGTGTTCACATTTGCAAATATTTAATGATACTTCCTTCCTACCAGAGCAATGTGCTATAGACTGTCCCAGCTTTACCTTTTCTTCTGAAGGGAACATATTCATTAGGTGAAAAATCTCTGTGCTCTTGTATAATTGTCTTTACATCTCCTTCTAGCCCTCACCTTTCCTTTCTCCCGTTCTCCCTTTCTCCTCTTTTCTTTTCCTTCTTTCCTGATCTTTTATCCCTCCCTCCATCCCTCCCTCCCTTCCTTCCTTCCTTCCTTTCTCTTTCTCTGTCTCTCTGTTTCTTTCTTCAGTGCTGCATAAATTCTGGGTATATCCTCTGCCACTCATATATACCCCTAGCCCTATTTTTTTTTTCAGACAGTAGCGTGCTTAGCTATTCCCTGCCACATTCTATTTATTTTAAAGAATATTTTTGATTTTTTTATTTATTTGACAGAGGGGGGTATGGACATGCCACAGGACCTCCTACCACTGCAAATGAACTTCATCCCACCCCATGCATCTGACTTTATATGGATACTGGGAAATTGAAACCAGGCCATCAGGGTTTGCAAGCATCACCTTTAAGTGTGGAGCCATTTCTCCAACCCTCTGTTTTTCAGTGGACAAATTCTGCTGGGTTCAGTGATGCATTCAGGGTCTGGATGGATCACACCCTTGGTTGTGCACTGATGTACTAGGTCATTTAATGGAGGATCTCAGCTGGTGCAGGCCTGTGGGCCCTAATTATGTGACTGTCCTCAGTTTCTTTAAAACTCTGAATTTCCATAATGGTTTCTTCATTTCCTTCACCACCAATTCTTCTTGGGAGTTGCAAACATGAGGGGACAGAGACCCGGCTCCATGTTCTTTCCTTCAGCAACCTGAGAAGTTCTTTGACTATTTTAGGGAACTAGACTCGGGGTCAACCCAGGACTTCGGTTTCAACATGAGAATAGAAGTCTGGGATGAGCCGGGAGGGATGGAGCACAGTTGAAGATTATGTTGAAGATATTTTTTTAAAAATATATATATATTTATTGTCCATAATGAGTTACATTATTTAGTGGGCAAATGATGAGTTGTTATCCTGAATTCCCCAATTCCCCCCCTCCCCATCCTGATCAGTTGGATATCCTCCTCCTTGGGCTGTCTGTATTAGTCCTTGTGGCAGGGGATCCTGGATATCCTACTACTCAGCCCGGTCTTCCTGGCCCAAGTGTGTTGTTACTGATGGTTTAATACAGGCTTAAGCATGAGAGTAGGAGAAGGAAGGGCATTCACAATTAAACGAAAACATACCCAAGCATGGATGTGGGCTCCTGTAAGCCAGTTGTAATCAACTGTCTTAGTATTAACCACATATATAAATATAGTGACTTCCAAGTCACTTAATACAAAGCCTCCCCCTAGCACCTGTCTGCTCTTTTGCTGTGAGATGCTAGGGTGGTTCTGGAGATAACCCAGATAGAATTATAATCTAGCCACTAGGGTTGCACACAGGGGTTGTATATATTTCTCTGTCAGTGGAGTTTCTGGTGAGATGCTTAGAAAATTGCAAGTTTATAGGTAGAAAGAAAAAAAGGCACTAAGAAGTTGTTATTTCTGGTAAAGTTATTGCTTTCTGGTGGTGAGAGACTCCGAGATGAGGGACTCTGCCTGGTGTCCTGTGTTCATAATTTTCCATAATCTTCCCTTCCACCAGGGTGCTTTCCCTCTCAAGAGATCCCTGTCTCTTCCAGTGAGGGTATCTTCCCATGGCTAACAATTTCTGTCCTGAGGTTTCAGTACTCAGTGGCATCAAGTAATAGATACTTGCTATGATGCATGAAGGTGGTACAGTCAGGAGCTGAAATGTGGCTTACAAGAGTGGCTTTGGCTCAGAGCCTTACAGGTGGTGATCAGATGCTTGACTAAGGTTCTTATTATTGTCACATTCCCAAGGACATACTTTGCATATCTGAAGTTGTTTAGCGTATCAGAGGTATGTAGAAATTCTTTCATGAGGTTTTTCTAAGTTGGAAGGCAGAAAATACTATGTGATCATGGGCTGGCGAGATGGCTCAGTCGTTAAAGGAAGTTGCATGCAAAGTCTGACAGCCCAGATTCGATTCCCCAGCACCCAAGAAAAGTTAGATGCACAAAATGGAGCATGATCTGGACATCCTTTATAGTGGCAGAAGGCCCTGGTGTACCTATACTCCCCCTCACTGTCTGCCTTTTGTTCTCTCTCTCTCTCTCTCTCTCTCTCTCTCTCTCTCTCTCTCTCTCTCTCTCTCTCTCTCTCAAATACTTATTTATTTATTTTTTTCTGTTTGTATTTTTTGAGGTAGGGTCTCACTCTAGCCTAGGCTAATATGGAATTCACATCTCAGGATGGCCTCAAATTCACAGCAATTCTCCTACCTCTGCCTATCAAGTGCTGGAATTAAAGGCATGCATCACCATGCCTGGCTTTAATTTTTTTAAAGACTATGTGATCATCAACTGTGTGACAGAGGTGTCCTTATGTGAGCAAGAATGGACTGACTTTTAGTATGGAAACAACTCTTTTTGAAGTAGGTCTTTACTGCCAAAAATTAAATGAAGGAAAGTAATATTTCTGACTGACAAAAGGCAAAGTTACCATCACTCAGCAGACAGTGCTGCCAATGAAGAGATGGAGGTTAGTTTCCACCATGGAACACTTGGCACTGGTGGTGTTGCTTAGTGGCCAACCTCATTTCCACTGGTTCTATTTAAATACATATTTTATAGTAATGGATTTTAGATTTTTAGTTAAAACACAAGTTCAGTCATAGATGTAGTGTTAAGTCATAGACAAAGTTAGCAAAGGTTACTTCAACAACCATAGAATTTGAAGTCTTAGCAATTCTTTTCAATGGGACTTTGATTTACCTGTGTGTCTGTAGTGTGTGTGTGTGTGTGTGTGTGTGTGTGTGTGTGTGTGTGTGTGTGTTCAGATGGGCACAACCCACTACTTGTATGCACAAGCTAGAGGAGAAGATCAGGTGTCTTCCTCCATACGTCTTCTGCATTTCCTGGAAAAGGAGCAGCTCCCTGAACCTGGCACTGCTGTTTTCACAAGCCCCCGGAATTCTCTGGTCTTCGATCCCCACAGGACTGGGGTTATCAGCATCTGTGGCCATGTTCAGTGGTTTGCATGGGTGTCTGGGATCAAACTCAGTGTGATTCAGGAACCTGCAGGCCATCAGGCTTATACACCAAGTACTTTACTCACTTAACCATCTCCCCAAACATTAGGGGCATTTTTTTAAAATGGGGAATCTTAAAAATCTGTATGAAGAAGTCTCAAATTCTGACCAATGAATTTAAAAAACAGTACGCAAAAACAACACACACATACACATCCATACAACTACTGATTTGCACTTCAGTTCAGTCTTTCAAATCCTAAGGATTACTTGAACTATATCTAGATTTCTTTGGAAAGTGATGCTTGGTTTTGAGGTTTAGGAGACAAAACCCAGGCATGGTGCCTCATACCTGTAATCCCAGCACTCAAGAGGCTGAGGCCACAAGTTTGAGGCCAGGCCGGGCTACATAGTGAGTTGTAGTTGTAAACAAATGCTGGTGAGGAGAAAGTACAGGCAGTATGGAAATTATTATTGATGTATATATATATATATATATATGTGTGTGTGTGTGTGTGTGAGTGTGTATCCAAATATATATATATATTATATAAAAATAAATATATGTATATATATCCAAATATATATACGCATATATATATACAAAAAGACTCTTTATCCTACCCCAGAAATACTGTCACTTTCATGTCTATTGCTGCTCTATTCCCAATAGCAAGGAAATGAAGCCAACTTGGATGTCCACTTACATATGAGTAGATAAAGAAAATGTGGTAGGTGTACGCAATGGAATTTTTTTCAACTATGAAAAAACATAAGATATTTTAGGAAAAATGAATGATCTGGAGAATATTATATTAAGTGAGGTAATCTAGACTAAGAAAGATAGCTAATGCATGTTCTCTTTCATATGTGGATCCAACCTAACTTTTAATGTGTGTGCATATATTATATATATATATATATGTATAATGTATATATAATGTATTTTTAGGTGTAGGATATGAGACAAGAAATCAAACCATGAGAGAAAATATAGGTCTTGAGAAGTGGGGTGGGGAGAGCATAATAAACATATATGACATGAATACAATGGGGGTTTCCAGGCATGAATAAGTATAAGGTTACAAAGTTGCAAGGAGGAGTGGGGCGATAAGAAATAAGAGGAGGCAGGACGATTTAAAAATTTTATTTGAAAATGACATATTAAACCTGATAGGTTGTATACTAATTA
This sequence comes from Zapus hudsonius, assembly GCA_004024765.1. NCBI lineage: Eukaryota > Metazoa > Chordata > Mammalia > Rodentia > Dipodidae > Zapus > Zapus hudsonius. The sequence continues at coordinate 1,254 of PVHP010040008.1, read as the reverse complement.
AAAATCATATGTGCTTAGCATGTATTTATCATTCTTTGCAATATAATAGATATGCGTGGATAAAGTAGGGGGCATATATAAGGTATGTTATTCAATCCTGCCCAGCAGAGGGCACCCCAGACTACAATCCCACAGCCTTGAAATGGGTGTGGGTACATAAATTACATAAAATGACCTAAATCGGTGACTTTTAAATCACAAGATTTAAAAGACCTTTTTTTTAAAAAAAAAAAAAAGGTAGGCATTATTATCTATCAGGAAGGTAGAAGTTGTTTTAACGCATTAATATTATCTGTACTTGTACAAGGTTATTTGTTTACAAATCGGGTGATGAAAACCTTCTGGATATAGTACGACAACAGTTTTGCCTGCTGGAATTTATCTGGGCAAAATCCTTGGAATTTTGGGTTTTGTGGAAAATGTCTCTGGTTCTTATTTGCAAGGGAGCTCCAAGAAGCAAGGAAGGCTTGTCCTCCAAGGCTACAAGTGAACTGTCTCCAACCATTTTCCACTCAGTGAGACTGCTCCCACCTCTGATGGTAACCCAAGCTTTGTCCAGAGTCTCTGACAATCAATTGCTTGCAGGTCACCCTACAGTGTGTCCTTAAAGACTTATACTCACTTCTGTTCCGAAGGGCAGGTCTCAGGAGGTACAAACTCCCTGGAACAGCCCTGTGAGTCTTCCATAGGGTACCATACTTCTGAGATGTTACCACTGTGGCTCCTTTCCATTGGCTGATTAAGATTCAAGGAATGCCCTTGACCATGGAGTAGTCTTTGAAATTCATGGGCTGGTGGAAGAACACAGCACACTATATAATTTCTCATGCAAAGAAAATGTGATTCGCATCCCTTTGCTTCTGGCTGTGCTGCATTGCTGGGGAGTAGAAGTAAGTTTCCCAGCCTGTGAAAAAGTTTGCAGGCTGAGGCTGGTGAGCTGAAATTCTGGAACAAAAGCAAGAACAATGGATTTCAGTTCCTGACTTTATAGGTTTACTAGAGGTGGCTGTCAGACTTCTGAAGGGATGAGTCATCCAAGGATAGAAAAGCAAATGCCTCTCCCCCAGCTGGATGAATTCTGCACCATCACTTAGGGTACCAACCTGAGCTTGTCTCTGAGAAAGCACTCCTGGAGGTAATACAGCCTTATGACTGAGCTTACATCCAGGGCACCCAAGACTCTAGAATTCGTTTCTATTTTCACGCAGCAAATACTACCATAATTTGCTAAGAAGAGATAACTCATGCTAAAAA
>PVHP010040007.1:0-16062 GCA_004024765.1 Zapus hudsonius | reverse complement strand
ACCTCAGGCATTTCTCCATTATTTTAATGTAAAGCAGTTGGGCCATAATCAAAAGCCAGTCTCTGGGCCAGTAAGTTAACTTGCTTTGAGGTTTTTCCAACTTCAAATCTTAAATCTCAGTCCCATATCCGTAGCCAAGCACACAGTCCGTTTCTTAAATTCAGCCTTGGTCAAACTCTCTGGGCATGGGCAGTAGGACACATCCACCACTTGGCCCAGGCACACACTTCTATCAAAGTTTTCTGCAGTCTCTCCTTCCCCTTAGAAAATTCACAAGCCAAGCCTCCAAATGCAATTCTCTCTGCACTGAGCATTTCCAAATTCTCACCAAAATAGTCCATAAAACTTGGCTTACCGCTCTGGAAGGCATCTTCAGTTGCAAGTACCAAGTCCATGTCTATTCCTCCAGCACACAAGTTCCAGACGATCAAAATCCACATGGTCAGATTCATCTCAGCATATCACCCCACACTCTGTTACCAAATCTGTCTTAGTCAGCCACACTCCACTGGGATGAATCGACGTCTCCTCTCCGTGTGTCGAGTTCTGGATCCTCTTCGGTCCCTCGCTCGGTGTCCAAGTTTCCCGGGTTTCGGCACCAGTTGCGGCGAGCTCCTCGACCAGCGAGGAAGAACAACCACCACTCGAGGATTCTTCTCAAATCACACTTTATTGGAGAGCCTTTTGATTGAAGGGAGAGCAGGAAGCGAGGGGGCGGGGGGGAGGGCGAGCGCTAGAAGTCAGCTGCTTATAAAGGGATTAAGGACACGGGTCACCCCATGATTGGCTGATACCAACTTGCCACCACCAGGCGCCATGGGATTGGCTAGGGACAGTTATATAACTCGCACATGCGCAGAGCCAAAGGCACGTCTTTCTCAAAGCATTGCCTAATATGGAGTTGTTTACCACTTAGCTGCAAGGAAGTGGGCGCCATATTGTAATGGCGATCATCCTGGATCCCTGCATAAGAGATCCCCTTCGTGATAAGGAACCCTTAACTGGAACTTGGACCCATGGAAAAATCCTATGTGGACCAAGATCTCAGGCTCCTAGGGGAAATTCCCACTTCAGAGAGATAGAGAGAGGCTACACCCATTAGGAGCTAGCCAAAATAGCAATGTTGTCTCATTTAACCTATATTGATCTCACTCTTTGATGGAGATTCTGTCTGTATTTTTCAGAAGGCAGTGAGAGAGTCGGAGACAACCCAATTCCACTAACAAGACATTGGATGATGGCTGACATCCTGGTAGAAGACAAACCACACCTAACCTTCACACAGAACCCAAATGAAACCTACAAGAAAGTGAAGAGACAAACAGGAGACCAATCACCACAGCAAGTCTGATAACCCATGAAAGGTCAATGGAGGCAGATACCAACAATACCCAACACAACCCAGGACAAAGGTCCAGAGATACTTAAGATCTCAACAACAAAGCTGACTCAAAACTCACCCACTATGACTCAGGGAACTGAGCAGAAGAGGGTGTGGAAAGAATGCAAGAGCCATAATGGGGGAGAATATCCAGAGACATTACCCCCCCAGCAACAATACACAAAGGGGAAAGAAAAAAAAAGAGAAAGAAAAACTGGCTACCTCGGGTGCAGTTCATATCCCCCTCACCTATGATCAGATCCAGTATGTACACCAGGGAAGTACCTGGGGTAGGAGACAGAGAGGAGGGAAAAGGGGACACCTTCACAAGATTTTCTCATACAATATATGTATTATTCATAATAAAGATATTTTAAAAGATCTGTAATTCCCCCCTCAAAAGAAGAACCCTCCTCTTCCTGTGCCCAGCCTTCCCTCCACACATAAGTTCTTCCTACTCTTTCTGAATTACTCCACTGTCATTTAGCTACAGATGATTGGACAAGAAAAAGTCAACTAAGCCAGGTAAGCCAAGAAATTTGAAATCCAGCCCAAAGGAGTCAACAGACACTGCTGGTAACTTGAATGGACATCAATGAACTCAGGAACCTGCCAGGACAGAACATCAGCCATGTGCAGGGAGAGGTGTGAAGAGAAAGAGAAAGGAACATAACATTTGCACAAACAAGAGATGATTTCCTGTCCATGGTCACAATCCTTCCCACAGCTCCCCTACTGAGATTTGGCTTTTGAAAATGTCATTTCCCCATGTGTTGTGGTCAGCTATCTAGTTGCTGTGCAGGAGAATCTAAACAAAAGCGGCTTATAGAGGAATGGGTTTATTTGGCTTATGGACTCGAGGGGAGACTCCATCCAGGCAAGGAAAACGATGCCATGAGCAGAGAGGTGGATATCACCTCTGCCACAGCACTGCAAACAGCGGCAGGAAGGTGTGCCAAATACTGGCAAGGGGAAGGTGGCTTATAACCCCCATAAGCCCGCCCCAACAACACAGTTCTAATGAGGTTCTAATTCCCGAATTGCCATCAGCTGAGGATCGATCTATCAGAACACATTCATTTGTTTATGGGGGACACCTGGATCAAACCATGACAGTCTGCCCCTAGCCCCCACAAACTAATAATCATACATGATGTAAATACAATGCATTCAGCTCAACTCTTAAGTCCCCACAGCTTTCAACTGAGCCATAAATAAACCCATAATGGCACAGAACATTCACAGTGCAAAACATGAGGCACAGCAAAAACAGATTGACCAATACAAGATTCAAAACAAATAGGGCACCATCAATCTCTAACTCCAAGTTCAATCATTCTAACCAATAACACAAGTCTCTTGGAGATTCAATTCTGCCCCTCCAGCTCGACTACTCACAGTCCGGGAAAATGTCATCCGGTGCTGGCAGCTCGCCTTGGCACCCATCCATAGTCCTGGAATTCTTTGGGTCTCCATTGCAACCCACAGTTCATCCTCATGGCTCCATCGGGCTCCATGCAGGCAACCTTGCACACCTGCTTCACATGCCGATGGCCATTTTTCAAAAACAATTGTGTCGCAAATCCAATGACCCTCTCTTTCTAACCAATCTCCATTCCACAGAACCAGGTGGGCTACCAACCTGTTAATCCAGGGGGGATCAAAGCATTCAGGCCCCTTCCTTCAAAGAGTCCGCATTCTTCCTGTTGTTCCAATGCAGACCAGCTGGCTGAATCTCAATGGTTGTCATCTCTCAAACAATTGCAGGTGAATGGGCAGCAGTTTCGGTGCAAAAATCTTTCTTTCTGTGTCATCTCCAGTCTCCATCTGCTCACACCAGTCCATCTTTACATAAAACAACCCTGCACAGGTTTCCAGGACACAGGCAGGCAGAACACAGTAAGCCTCTCATGCAAACTGCTTCTGGCACAGTCCTGACAAAGTTCTTTCTCACCCTCGTAAGCCAAACCTCACAGTCCATAGTTCTCAATACATTCAGGTCTTTCAACTCTGACCAGAATGATCCATGAAGCTATACTCACAACACTGCGAGGCATCTCCTAGGCCAAGAGTTCAAATCCTTCCATATTCCTCCTGTAGATCACTTCCAGAAGAACAAAGCCACAAGATCAGGGTTCTAGCAGCAACAGATGACCCCACATCCTGGTACCAAAACTGTTGTGGTCATCATTCTAGTTGCTGCGCAGAAGCAAACAAAAGTGGCTTGTGGAGGAATGGGTTTATTTGGCTTACGGACTCAAGGGGAGACTCCATCCTGGCAGGGAAAACAATGGCATGAGCAGAGGGCTGGATATCACCTCCGCCACAGCACTGCAAACAGCGGCAGGAAGGTGTGCCAAATACTCGCAAGGGGAAGCTGGCTTATAACCCCCATAAGCCCGCCCCAACAACACAGCTCTAGTGAGGTTATAATTCCCGAATTGCCATCAACTGAGGATCGATCTATCAGAACACATTCATTTGTTTGTGGGGGACACCTAGATCAAACCATGACAGTCCGCCCCTGGCCCCCACAAACTAATAATCATACATGATGTAAATACAATGCATTCAGCTCAATTCTTAAGTCCCCCACAGCTTTCAACTGAGCCATAATACCAAAAAATAAACCCGTAATGGTACAGAACATTCACAATGCAAAACATGAGGCACAGCAAAAACAGATTGACCAATACAAGATTTTAAACAGGGCACCATCAATCTCTAACTCCAAGTTCAGTGATTCTAACCAATAACACAAGTCTCTTGGAGATTCAATTCAGTCCCTCCAGCTCGGCTACTCCATGAAAATATGCACATATCCAAGTCACTTGAACAATAGCATGTACAAGTGAGTCAAGCATAGTGTTGCCATGAACTAAAATCTGAGTTAATCTGGCACATTGAATATTGTCCATAGTTTGTATTGTATTCCATGATAATTAGGCTCTAATAAGAAGCAATAAAGGGAAATGACTATAACTGTCATCTTGACAACTAAGGCAAGCCAAGCAATTCCAGAGATCATGGGAGATTGGGGTGGGGTTTATCTTAAAGATCAAGTCCTTTTCTCCCCCCCCCCCACTTCTCTAGCACCCCTAGTTGCTCCCTGACACTCCCTTCCCTTCTGCCTTGTCTGCATCTCCAAAGAGGAGGAACACCAAGCATGATGGCTGGGAAGGTCTCCCTAGGAAGCCCCCCTTTCGGCAGCCTGAGATGGGGAATCCAGAACACAGAGTGCGTGAAGCTGGGCTGCAGTCCACTTTCCAGGGTGTAGATCTCCTTATGTCTCTGTGTGCCACAGCACAGAGCAGCTCCGAGAGGCCAGCAAGCTCATCTTGTTGGGGAGAAGATGCATGAGGTACATGCAGATGAGATGTACAAACAGAGCCTAGCAGCCTGCAGAGATTCTAGACATATTAGACCCTCTTCTCTTTAGCCTTTCTCAGTGAGAAGACAGGCTGGATGACTCAGGTAGCCGGTGCAGGGTACAGGGTGGAGGGTGCAGGAATGACTTTGACAGTGTTTACAAACAGCTCTACAGGCACAAGTGTGAAGCCATATAACAGCCCTCCCCGCACCTACAAAATGAAGTGTCACAATGAAAATTCATGTCTAAAATTATGACTATAATTAATATAAATCATATCTAAGATAAGTACATTCATTTTTTAACAGTAAAAATAAACTTAAAAGTCTTCCCTCCTTTATATTTCAAATTGAGGTATAGCCTTAAGTATTGTTTTCTTTTTTTTTTTTTTGCCTTAAGTATTTTCTTGCCTTAAGTTTTCTTGTATACAGAAATCTGCACAGTAATTCTCGCGTTATCCATGATTTCATCTACACATGGTCAACTGCAGCCTAAAAATGCTAAATGGAAAATTCCAGGAATAAATACTGCCATACTAAGTAGTGTGATGAAATTGCATGCCAGTGTGTCCTGTCTCACCTGGCTATAAACCTTTTTCTGACATACCTGCACTGTATATGCTGCCCATCTGCTAGTAACTCAGCAGTCAGCTGAGGTATCAGTTGACCTTCACAGTAACCTAGTGCTTGAGTTCAAGTGATCCTTCTTCAACTTACTAATGGCCACAGAATACCATAGGAGTGATGCGGGCAGCACAGTACGCCACAAGAAGCCACAAAGTGTCTCCTTCAGGGGAAAAAGTGAAAGGCCTCCATTCACTAAGGAAAGGAAAACGATCTTTCTGGGATTTCTAAGATCTCCAGAACAATGAGAAAAAGACAGTAAGACAGACAGCATTCACATAACTTTAGTTAAATCATATTGTTAAATTGTTCTGCTTCATTTTAGTTTTTATGAGCCTGGGTGACCAAGAGTAGTTCATCTCTTACTATGTCTAATTGACAAACTAAACTTTCCAATAGGTGCATGAATATATCTATGAAAAAAGATTGTAAGAGCCGTGGTGGGGGAGACTATCCAGAGGCATGGCATCCCTCAGCAACAACATACTAGGGCCAGGAGTAGGCTATCCATGGTCCCCTGTCACAAGGACTGATCCAGACAGCTCACAGAGGAGGATATCCAGCTGATTGGGGATGGGGGAGGGAAGCATCAGGGAATTGGGGATAACAACTCATTGTTTGCCCACTAAATAATGTAACTCATTATGGGCAATAAAAAAAGAAAAACCTTGATATCAATAAAGTTCTTTACACATAGCCTCACTATTGACATCCACTTGGGAGGGGGTCTTCATATATAACCCCAAAGCTAATGAGATTTCTGCATATTGACTTCATCTTCTCCCTTCTAAGTTCTATATTGAATTAATCAGTATACTATATCTTATTTAAGCATTGCTTTGTTGGTAAAATATGTGTGCTTTTTATTTTGAAATTCAATATTGGTGTTTTCTAATAAAGTTGCTATCTGCATATAAGTTTTAAAATCTAAAGACACAGAGGAATCTGAACCAGAAAATTAAGTCTTTTCCTCTCACCTCCATTTCACCTCCCATTACTCAGGGTTTTATCATTGTTATTGCTGATAATTTTTATTTTTATTCTTCCTAACATATTCACTTTGAATTAAGCTTCACTTATTTCATATTCACTATGAATTAACATTTTATATATTCACTTTGAATTAAGTGCACACACTTCTACTTCATGAATTATCTACTGTAGAAAGAAGGCAATTTGTCTTGCTTCAATCATAGCTGAGCAATTTAACATATGGTCTCTATCTCCCTCTTTTAATTATTACTCACATTATTATTTTTAAGTTATTCAATTTAATTAAATTTACATTCGTCTCTAAATGCATGTGTTCTGTGCTTATGTTAAAGATTTTGAAAAAATTTAAACCCAATGTTAATAAAGATACATTCTGGGTACGTAAATATTACCTACTGCCAGGTATAGGACAGGATCCATAGGAAAGGAGATGTTCTGTTAGCTCTAAGAATCACGACTGGAGACTAATAGATCATCTATTTATTTCTTTCAATCCCTTCCAGGCTACACAGTGTCACCACTATTCCTGATGTCTAAGCTAATGAATCCAAGCAGAAGGGCTCCCTATTCTCTAAAACCTATAGCAAAATGCTGGCGATGATGGCAGAAATTCCACTGTGACCCCACTGAAGGGACATAAGGGGTCCTAAGAGAGTTACTAAACCATCAGTTATAGCAAAAGCAAAGGAAAACCAAAACATCAACTGCAACCGAGGCATCTATGACCATCAGACATCATCCATGAATGCCAAACAGAAGCAAGAATGAGGGAATCAGATGCAAGATAGGAAGCCTCCCTTGAACCTCCATGTGCTCCTTATTCTCGAGTCCCAAGGTTGCCTATTCCCAGCTTCAGACAAAGGTCTAATTGTGGTGAAGAACAGTAAAAAGGAGAGGATAGTGAATAAAAAAGGGGTGCTTGAACTGAGGCTTTATTGATACTTGTCTCAGTTCACATCTTACACTCAGAGAGAAAGATTCTTAGGAGGAACGCTATGTTCACAAGACAGAGACTGACTGTTGCCCAGTGAACCCACAGCTGGACTACATTTCAAGATGGAAGATATCTGGGTCCTGAGAAACTTAAAAAAGAGTCGCTTGCCCGTCTTTGTACTTTGAAGGCATGTTTCAGTTGTGTAATCCTGCAGAACATAGTGCTCCAAATTTAATGGCTTGTTATAATCATTCTCAATTTCAAGGACTGACTCAACTTGATGGCTTTCACTTGGGATGTTTCATAGGCTGCAGTTAGGTGTGAGCATCTTCTTTCAATTTTTAATTCATTCCTGGCTTCAATCCTCTACAACAATACATCACATTAAGAATACACAAAAGGACCGGAGAGATGGTGCTACAGTTGACAGCTCTTCTTGCACAAGTTTGAGGACCGGACAGGGCTATGTCTTTCTCTGCAAAGTCCTCTGAAAGCACTGTTGATAGCACCAGTTGAACTTATCCTCACACTGTTCCACTTGACCATGATCACCCTCTCTTTCAACATCCTCAATGGCCTCAGAGCTCCGTGCCCATTTCTACCTCTTTCAGTCCAGTTAGCAATCCTCCTCCCAGCATGGGACTCAGACAGACCCTCTGCTATCAGCTCCTGCAGTCCATTCTGCAAGGCTTGGGTCTTGATCTGTGTAGAATTTGACTTACTACTACTGGAATTAAAGTCAGCTGCTAATAAAATTATATGCCTGGTCCCTTCAGAGCTGTTAGAGCTCTGTGTTGTCTGTCCACTCCCAAGTTATCGATGAGGATAATGGGACCCTCTAGACAGAGGGTCCAACAATGGTTACCAGCCCTGAGCCAAGGGGCAGGCAGTAGAGAGGTTTCATGGCCAGTCAGGTAAGCACCCAGATCAACACTTGTTTCAGGGAATGACTGAAGCTGGGCTGTTGCATCAGGTAGGGGTGGAGAAGTCTGTTTACACCTGTACCCATCAAGGACCCAGGGGATAAACCCAGGTGTAAGTGTTCTCTAGGCCCTGCTCATCCCCATGGATTTAGGAGGGGGCCTGAGAGTGCTTCTCTTTCCTGTCAAGCTATGAACATATGACCAAGAATGTACTAGCTTCCTTGCAACTACTCAGAAAGGAATAATGAGTATTTTTCTGTATAAGAGCTAGGAGGGAGTGCCAGGTTCAATTAAATATGCTACAAAACCCATGAGAAGGAATAGTGAGAAAGCAAGATTTAATTTTCCTGCCAGATGCTGAAGTGTCTCCTTATTTCATGAAGAATGCTATAATGTGCTTTTACCAGAAGTACTTACCTTTTTGTTCAAGTGCTACCTAATTCACTAGAAAACAGGGGGAGAATGCTTTTTGACATATAACTTAATAAGGAGACTCATTAGAAATACTATTGTAGAATTAATAAAAGGAAAAAGGATTCACATCATTTTTCTTCCTAATAGTTGACTAATGAGGATGAAAGCAATTATTTTTATCATACATTTTCAAGTAATTGGTTGCCTAGTGTATTCATTAGAGAATGGTGAATGTCAAGTTTGCCATGGATTTCTTTGAATAAAAAGAAATAATTGAGAGAATCCTGGAGAATTATACCCCTTAGGCTACAAAAACAAATTTTCACTATCAATCACTGCATATAATTTATAAGATGTTAACAATAAAAGTATTGTTATTTTCATAAAAGGACATAAATCTTTATTTTTTTCAACTCTTTTGATGGGGGTGACAGAAGATCCTGCATTTTGATTTCATTTATTTAATGTCCCCTTCTTATCAATATGCATGAGAAATGTTCTTATTGCTCTATCTCCACTTCGATCAATGATATGACTTTTATCAAATTTATGACCTTACATGTTTCTCTTCCCCCCCCCAATTATCCTGTTGTTAAAAGGCTATATTAATTATACAAAATAATGAGTTTTTAACTTTTTATTAATATACTCTTGCAGTAGATTTCTGGGACAAACACTCAACCAGAAACAGTTTATAGGAGGAAAGTGTTAAGTTCAGGCTTACAGATTCCAGGGGAAACCATCAATGGCTGAAGATGCTGACTCACTTTAGCATCCAAAGAAGGGAGGGTAAAAACTAACACCAGCAAGCATGGAACAGCCAGAGCTCAAACCAGCTCTTTACACACCTTAGGACTGGGCTCAAAGACTCACCCCATTGACGGGTCTCTTCCCCAGCAGGCTTGCTGGATTGTAAGCTCAATCTTAATACAAAATTCTCAAGGATAGGACAATCAAACTCACACAAGAACAGAAAGACAAATGCCAAATATTCTCCCTCGTCTGTGCTCAAACAACTCATTGCCCTTAATCCCATGGAGCATACCAAGCAATCCCACTGAGGAGAGCCCTCAGTAGAAAGGAGGCAGGGACGAGGGAAATGTTGGTACCAACACGACTTATAGATACAACGTTTCCATGTATTTAGAAAAGAAATCCTTGAAGCTATGGGGGACATATATTTACATTCAAAACAGCAACAACAACAACACACACACACACTAGTTTTGGTTAACCCTCCCACTTATCTTCATCCTCCCCATCTCCCCACACCCCCCTTTCCTGTTTGCACCTTCTTCGTGGGAATGCTTTGAGTTTTTCTCCATGTAGCATGATGCTGGCTATAGTTTTGTGGCTATCTTCTATTATGTTGCAGTATGTTCCCTCCATCCCTACTTTCTCTAGTGTTTTTATCATGAAGGGATGTATGATTTTGTCAAAGATACTTTCTGCATCTCAGAAATAATCATGTGCTTTCTGTCCTTGAGTCTATTTATGTGATGCATTATATCTATTGATTTACATATGTTGAATCATCCCTGGAATGCATTCTCTGGAATGTAACCAACTTGATCAAGGTGAATGAACTTTTTGATATGTTCTTGAATTAGGTTTGCCAAGTATTCTATAGAGAAACATTGTGTCTATGTTTATCAAGGATATTGGCCCATAGTTTTCTTTTATTGCTGTTTCTATCTTGGAGATACTTGGTGCTGGATTCTTCATTAGCCCCACATGGCAGTCTGGGGAACAGAAAGGATGGAAGAGAAAAGCTGGCATCCGAACTTAGTAAAGAACACTTGAGCAGTCCAGGGGAGCAGAGAGTGTGGGGGAGAAAACATGGCACTTGAACTCAGTGATGGCCACCGGGATGTGGCATGGAAGGATCTGATTCTTTTTTTTTCTTTTTCTTTTTCTGATGAATTTAAACCTGAACCCAAAGACAAGCACACTGAGCAAGTGCTCTACCACTGAGCTATGTCCCTAGACCATGAAATCATTCTTTTAATATATATTTTTTTCTATTGTTAAGGTTCTGGCTATGCAGCAAAGAAGAGCTTTAATTCAACAACAACAACAAAAAAAAAAGCAGAAATTTAGAATCTGGTTAAACACCAAGTTTTACTGCTCTTTTTTTTTTGTTTGTTTTTTTTGAGGTAGGGTCTCGCTCTAGTCCAAGCTGACCTGGAATTCACTATGTAGTCTCAGGGTGGCCTTGAACTCACAGTAATCCTCCTACCTCTGCCTCCCTAGTGCTGGGATACCCAACACCAAGTTTTAAATAGCCAACTCAGTAAATGGGTAAAATATCCTCCTTGTCTGTCATGAGTTGTCTGCTGTGGTGGGAGTGTCACAGACAACCTTGGGTGTTGGTCCTAACCTTCCACTTTGTTTGAGGCAGGGTTTCTTGGTGTTCACCACTGCTACCACTTTCAATGAACCTGCCATCATTAGAGTCATGACCGTCACACAGAAACATGGAGAACTGTGTGCATGCAGGGAGCTCCCCAGTCCAAGCTTTAGGAAGGCAGCTTCAGTGTCTCTGACAGTCATCTAGGATGCATACTGCCTACTCCTACTCTGAAGGGGTCTAAATATGCTTGGTCCACCCAGGTAAGGACAGTGAGCTGATTCTGCCAACCCACAGCCTTAGGATCTCCCTCCCTCCCTCTCCCCTGTGGCCTGGATGTCCTCACTGATTTCTCCCACTCTGAATGCTCCAGGAATATGTCCTCCTTAGTTCTAAGCCCACAAGTCTGCCCTGCTCTCTCTGTGGAGCCCACTGAGCTTCTGTTCATGAATTTGCAGAGCTGCAACATTGACAACACTATTTTATCACTAATCACGCTCAGTAGGTCGCCTTCAAAACAATGGACAATCTGTGTCCTGGGGATTTAAGATTTCTAAGACAATTTTATCCCAAGTACAGAGTTTCTGAGGCAAACAAGTGGCAATTTAAAATTTTGCCCATCATCATTTTTATGGGGACAATTTTCACACCTACAGAGAGACAAAATTATATATATATATTTTTTACAGAAAGCATGCTGCAAACAAACATTCAAATAATAATCTGCGGTGTTTTATATTCATTGTGATTTAACATGGAGTGGCAGTTTGGATGTATGTACCGAATAGACTCAGGTATTTTATTAAAATTTGGATTTCCAGCTTCCTGGCTGGAGGAAATGTCACTGGGGCAGATCCTGGATTCCATCCCTAAGGTGTCACTGGGAGTGGATCTGATTTCTAGCCCAAAGGTATGCAGAGATGTCTGAGCTCTTCCTGAGTCCCTGCTGCTGGTTCCCTATTGTTTTGCTGCACATTTGTGTTTGCTTGTGGTACTGTCTGGTGGTGGTTTCTCTCTGCTTGGATTTATGAATGAAGCCAGCTTCTTCTGCCATTGATGGAACTTCCCCTTGGATCTGTAAGCTGAAATAAACCTCTCCTCCTATAAACTGTGTCTGGTTTTGGATGTCCATCCCAGCAACAGAAAGCTGACTGCAACACATGGAAACTATGAATTCTTTTCTTGCAAAGGGCAAACAAGAGCCCTTGTCACAAGGCAGTTTCCACAGGGAGATTATGAAGATTCTCCTGTTCCACAGGAGCATGTGTCTCTCCCCAGCTTGAAGTGCATGACCTCACCTGCCTTCAGTCGTTCAAGGAAGAAGCCACATTCCTACACGGGCTTAATCCCTCAAGCAAGCCTCATTTTTTTCTTTTCATTTTATAGCATTTCTTGCTAATCACACAGAAATCATGACCAAATAAAGTGGTAGGACACATATTTTTAATATCATTTGCTTAATTTACATATACCTATATTTATGCTGCAATGATGATGGCATTTTCTAGTAAAAATATTGACATTAAGTGCTAAATGAGACATTATAACCACATCCTCCAAGGTTCAGGGAGCATTGCAGAAAAGGGGGCAGAAAGGATTTAAGAGTCCCAGTATGGGGAAGAGTATTTTGGGACACTCTTTTCTAGACACAGAGTCTAGCATTCTTTAATGACCTCATAGTGGCTGTCACTACCTCAAAGACTTCCCCAAAGATAAGCTCATCAACATTTCCACATGGATGATGGAGACGAGTGGGGGGGGGAAGGTCATCAAAGGAGAAGAGGGCCTATTTGGAAAGAAGGCGTTTAATGATGGGGGATGAGTGAGGAAAGACAAAGGAAGGATTGGGATGGTATGATCAAGTTACATGGTGCTCATGCACACACACAAATGAACACACATGTCTGCTGAAACATAACCACACAAGCTCACAGGCATACTCAGAATCAAGCCATGTGGATACACACAGAAACAGACCCCACTCCCAGTATGCAGCTTCACACCAGCTAAATTGATCACAGTTCCTTGCAGGATTTATGAATATAACCATAGCTCTTTATCTGGAGAAATGAATTTCTACCACCAGACCCTGGCCCTCAATCACAGCAGGAAGTGGGGTTCTCATTGCTCTGTACACTGAAGGCACCCAGATCGTTCCACTTTTCTTATCACCTAGATGAGTCATCCACAACTGAGGGATTCTACAGTGCATACCATCTTCTCTGGATCTGCTGTCCACCTGTAATGACAGAGAAGGAATTAGGATGAGGATCATATCATGCTGTGCTCTGTATGCACAAGTCTTCTGTTTGCTTGGTAACAGTAGGAAACTAGACGGGAAATAGTAGCAAAGTCAGTAGAACTCAAGACAATAACAAAGCACATCTACTCATGCCAAAACACACAAGCTCTTCATCAGGGATGTACATCCCAAGTCTATTTTGTTTGGCAATTACAAGTTTTTGCTAAGGGAAAAAACACTATTGAGAAAAATGTTTTCAGCCATACCATTTTGTAACGATGGGATGATTTTTAAATGTTTTGAATTGGACTGCTTTGTTAACAAATTCTCCCTTGAAATTCCACCCTCTTGGAAATTACCCATGTTATCAATAATATATACATTCAGATTTTCATATCTTATTTCAACTTAAAAAGAGAGATACTAACAGCAACACTTGGATTTCAGACAAAATATTTTCAGGCTATTCTGTGGGTCCTTCTCATTTGTGGTATGAATAGCAAGTAACTTCAGTAAGGCTTTGGAGGGAGCCAGAAGAGAGGCAGCCAGCATATTTATGGTGCTACTTGTGAATTATTCAGAAGCAATTCTTGATGTGGACATGGAGTGAGGTTATAAGTCACAGGTGAAAAGCAGGAAAAAAATGAGAAATAGCTTTAGCTTTCCAGTAAAGGTAACTCAAATGTGCAGAACACTTAGTGAAAAGGCAGAAAAAAACAAGCACTTGGTTAGATTTGCTGAAGGAGCCTCAAACCTCCTTCTTCACAGTCACAAACTAAGCTAGAATTCCCATGTTTATCCTGTCTGTTTCCCAGATCTCACACACAGGGTCCCCAGGATCCACATATGCTTCAACTGTTTATACCATTTCTGCTGTTAAGATTTAGTAATTGACTACAAGCATCCTTTGCTGGGAGGCTGGATTGAATTCCAGATAAAATACTCTATTATATTTAGTTGCTGATATTTAATTGGGATTTATAAATATAGGGGACTTGAAAATATTAAATCCTACCACTTAAAAATAATCAGCACTGGTCACTGGATGTATTCTACTCTGTTTACCTTTTGCAGGTGACTCACTGTACAATGGTCGCCATGCCCCCAGCAGCCCCCAGTAGAGTCTACCATGGAAAAGAGTGCAGTGGAAATGAGTGCTGAAGTTCTCTAGAGCAGGGGAACTTCAAATCTGCAACAATGGTGATGGATACAGGGTAAAACTGAGCTGTTATTTTATACAGCATTGATACTAACGCACCTGAGCAATTCTACACTTGTGGGGAATCACACCATTAAATACATAAAGTAACATCTTGATGCTGATCTGCTTTGGGCCAGGGGCCAAGGAAGGAACCCAAGCTCCAGGAGAAATGACCTCCACAACTCTAGGACTCCATTAAACCAAGGAACAAGAACCACAGCCCAGCATGTGTTTCATGATCCCAATAGCACCAAAGTTTGCTGGAATTGCCCATTGCCACCCTTAGTTATTGATCTCTGAGGTCGCCTTAAATAATGGAGTGTTTGGGAACTATAGGTGCTACAGTCTGTCAGCTATCAAATATGTACTGGAATTCCCAGACATAGTGACTGGTTTCTTCATGTCTGAGTGGTACAGTTCTGTGTCCCAGAATTTCAATACTGGGGCCCAAGCTTGCACTCACATTTCTCTTTCATCTCAAGAATCAAGGTCTTAGATCATTCGTTTATGACTCCATTCATTGAAAACGTGAGATATTAGGCTGTGCTGAGTATTAAAGGATTTATGTGAAGTGTATGGTGGTATGGGATTTCCTTCTTTTACGTTCTCCTTATTTTCTCTGTAGAAAATTGTAATTCATCTCGCACTTTTGTGAAAACATGTTTTCAGGAAAAATGAAGGCTGTGGTAGTTTGAATGGATGCCCACCATTTTATTAAAAGCTTGTCTCCAGCCGCCTAGCTGGGGGATGGGTCACTGTGGATGGATCCTAGGGTCCAGCCTTAAGGTGTTACTGGAAGCGGATCTGAATTCCAGCCAAAAAGGTGTGCATAAGTTTGAGCTCTGAAGGGGTACTGCTTGATGCTGGTTTGTGCTTGCTGCTTTTTGGTGTTACTGGCTGCTGGTGGTTTCTCTTTGCTTGGACTTATGAATAAGAGCCAGCTTCTTCTACCATTGATGGAACTTCCCCTGCATTCTTGAAATAAATCCCTTCTTCCCATAAACTGTCTAGTTGGATATTCATCCCAGCATTGTGGAGCCAACAACCATACCTTCCCAAATAACTGAGATTCTAGGCCTGTGCCACAAAGTCTGGTACAAAATTCCTTTCAATCAGAACATAGGCCACTGAGGAAAAAGGTCATTATTATACTATATTATTACTTTGAATGACTGATGCCATCATACATGAACACTATCTTAAGTCAAGATAATAAACTTTCCTGACACCCCTCCACAAAGACAACTGTGTGTGTCCTCTATAACATACATGCACATGCTTTCTTGTCTGAAGTCAGTCAAGTTCCTTTACTCGCTTATGCATGTGTATGGAGACTATAAGTTAACACTGAATGTCTCCTCTAGCACTTTCCACTTTATTTATTGAGACAGGGTCTTTCACTGAACCCAGAGTGCATCAGAGGCATACACCACCCTGCCTGGCACTTTCTGTAGACTCCAGGGATCCACACTCAGGTCCTCTTGCTTGTGCAGCCAGGGCTTTACCAGCTGAGTCTCCTTACAGCCTCTCCAGTGATTTGCTTGGAAGGATTCTGAGATTTCTACCACTCAAGACTTGCTCGTACACATAAACTCGGAGGGTGGTGATCTACTCTGTTCATCCACTTAATC